>JAOUZG010046964.1:365569-379964 GCA_026289955.1 Argiope argentata | reverse complement strand
ATAATAAATGTCCGTTGACAAATTTATATTATGACATTTACCGAACAGTGACCATCTAACACCTGCAACAGCGAACCTGCTTTGTGATATATTTGACTTAGTATCTGCAAATTAAACAGAAAAGTTACAATTTGTACACAAAAACTATAAAAAAATGTAAATAAGCTTTGTGACCTTAAAAGTTGGCATGAAATTGTCGCAAAATATATTTGTTGCCCCAAAGGAAGTCATTTGGAAACAGTCATTATATTTTTGTATGTTTGTTAGAAAGTGTATTGAATCCGTTCTAGTTCCTGAAACCAATGATTAATTTCACTTTGCCATTTGCACACACACTCCATTTACTATATTTTTGTATTTCGATGCCTTATAATGTGGACAAACTAAGTTCATAGATCCAATAGCAACGCATTGGTAGGAACTGTAGTCTATTGAAACATCGTTGCCGCTCGTGAAACATTGAAAGTAGCTTCCTCGTGTCTTAACAAAAATATTTAATTAATAATATCAAAGTCGAATCGGTCGAGCCGCTCTCTAGTTTTGCGCTTAGCAACGCATTTGGCGATTCATTTTTATTTATATAGATGCCTTTCATGTACTAAAACTTTCTTTAATAAATGCTCCACAAAATGGTATAAATATCTCCAATGTCCGGTAACTATTTCTCGACTTTTTGTGGTTCAAATATACAGATGCTTTTATTAGACTTCATTTTATACTTTGTAAAGATAATTTCAAATAACTGAATTCTTGCATAAAATATAGTAATTTTACATACTCAAAATATTTAATGTGTTCCAAATGTATAGGCATTAAAAAAGTTATCTACCATCAATGTATATCTGCTTTGTAGAGTTAGTACATTTATAGCCCTATGTGCCTTATAAAATATCTTCCTTTTTAAATCCTCTCAAACTATATTTTGGAATGCAATAAATTGATCCTAAATATGGCTTCGCCTGGATATATTCATGTTGTAGAATCGTGGAGAGGGATTTTATTATAAAAATAAGGCTAAAATATGTGGTCATGTAGAGGAGCATAGCTGCATTGATTAAATGTCATTTTTTTTATGGGGGGAAGAAGTCATTATCGAAGTTCTTTGATTTATGTGTTCACCCACAGTTCAAAATAAAATAGATAATAGCTTAATAATAAGTTTGCATTTTGTGAGTTTTTTGCCCTTCTCGTAATATACACTTTATATGTAAATCGTATTGTTGCATTTTTTCAAATGCACTAAATTATTCTGCTCTTATACAATAAGTTAGATACTCAGAATTAAATAATGTTAGATTTCACCAGCCATAAAATTGCTCTAAATCTGATTACTTTTTACCAGGTATTGATGCAACTGTGGCATCCCACATCTGAATGGGTAGTGTGGGAAGTCTCAACAAATGCTCACCCTGTTGCATGGTGGATTTTTACTGCTGTCCACTGTATAGCATGGCTTTTCATATATGGTGGCTGCTATGTCATGGACATCACAGAATTATTGGGCGCCAGGCAGGTAGTTCTTTTAATATATTCTTGTAATGTATTAGTCTCTATTCCATATCAGAAACTCATGCTGGAATGGAAATGATATTGCTTGGCTCTTACATGGAGACCTAGAGTCAATCCCATTTCTGCTATACAGTTACTTATTAAAAAGGCAGCTAAACACATAGCCAGGATTTATTGTTTCAAAATATATATATATATATATATATATATATATATAGGAGAGCACTAAATCGGGGTATGTCAAAAACAAAGCGTTGACGGTATGGTAAAAACTAATTCGAATTACACACTTTTTATTTCTTTCTTCATAATGATTTTGTCATAACCTAATTTTTTAAAGAGATTTTTTTATTTTATTTTCCATTTTGTTTTTATCAGCAGTTGTATTTAGTCTTAATACATATGAATTTTTACAAAAGGAGAAGAAATAAAAAAGAGAACATCCACTGTTTCCAAAGATTAAATAACTTCTTTTGCACCAGAAATTTATGTTGTTCATAATTTCTTCATGTTATTCGATTTTGTGTCTATTAAATTATTAGGATTTGAAATTTCTGATACAAAGACATTTATACATATCTCAAGTTGTACGACTCTCAGATGTAAGATCTTTGTGATTGTAAATCCACAACATGGACTGTGCACTGATCTTTAATCAAAGCAATTTTATGTTTCTGTGATCGTATTTGTCTGTCAAGGTAGTTTTCAAAAATTGTCTTGTCATCTGAGAAATGTTTTAAAAGACTTTTTCAGTAAGAAAGCTTTACACATTTTTAGAGGTTGATTGCTTTTAAATTAGTCAATAAAGTTTAAATATGGTCACAAATTGGATTGCTTGTATATTCAGATTAAGGCCACATTAAACCCTCTTTTAATAGCAATCAGAAGCATTGCAAGGACCATTTTCTCATCTTTTTACTTCTATTTCGTTTTACCTATTTTTTTTTTAAATCATGCCTACCCAAGATTTTTTTAGTAAAGAAAGGTGAATTGAAAAAAAAAAAGTATTCAATGAGTTAACTTTGTATTAATTAATTTCCTGAGTTTTAATAGCTCATGTTTTAATAAATAAATACATTTTTGGTAAAACAATTAAAATTGTGCCAATTTTTTAAAACTCAGCCTAAATATTCTTTCAGTAAAAATCGAGAATTTTTTGATATATAAAAAAATGTATCAATAAAATTGTAATCAAATTCATTAAAGTGGCAGGATAGTGGAGAATAATGAGATAGATTCGGGTTCTATCTCTTTTATACAAGGTATTTCAATACATCTTATAAATTATACTTAAATGAAATTTTAATGCATATGTTTCAATCTATATGCAAGATCAACTATTTATACTTTCACTTGCTCAATTTTAAAGAGACATAAAAAATTTTTACTAATATGTTTAAGATTTTTATTATTCATATACAAATAATTTATTATGTTAAACTGAATAATCTTTTGTTATGCAAGTACTCATTTCTTTAAAAATGCATTTTTCAATATTCACCAGATCAATACAAAAAGAAATAAGTAATTTTATATCAAAGTAAAATTTATATATAAATAATCTGCAGGCTTAAATCAAAGTTTTCATTATTTTATTGACTCAGTTAAAAAGAACTAAATCATGACACTCATATTTCTCATTCAGAAATTTTTCTCACTCTTTCTTTTTTGTTTATTTAATTTAGCTTGAATATCCAGTGATAATTTATATGTTCACAGTCTCTTAGATCTACTAAAACAATGTACAATATTTATTGTATTACTCTACAATATTTTTCAGTGTGAAATATTAAAATATCTATCTTGATTCTGGAAAAGAATGTAACTGTAAGTCACAAATTATGATTAATTCACAAAACAGTTTAATTAGTACATTGTGTATAAATAAACTATGAAAATTTAAAATATATATATCACTTTTAGGATAAGACTTTGACAATTTTTACTATAGTAAAAGTAGCAAAAAAAATCAGATTTATTTGCTGTTTCAATAATTAGATTCATTGAATGCAATAATGAGACTAAGGGCTTAAAAATTATTTATTTGTGATCTCAGTTGACATAAAGTGTTAAACAAATGGATTTTTTTTAAAAAAAATTAGTCTTTTTTAAATTGGAAGCCTTGACTTTAAATTCAATGAAATGAATTCTTCTGAAGTCTGTCTGAGTGAGAAAAAGTGAAATGAATCGTAAAGGTGATATTTTAGCATTATATTAGTTGGAAGTGAATTAGTTGTCCAGAAGAAAGAATTCAGATAGTCAACAAATTTGAATTTAAATTGATAAAATTACCGATGTTACCCAGTAATGGCAATAATTTCACGCACTTTATGAAAAACAGGTTTATTATAAAAGTCGCTATAAATGTAAACGCCGCAAAACTCTTTTTAAATTTAAGTCACTTTCTCTCTTAAAATAAAAGTGCTCCCTCCTCCCCCTTCTCCCTTTCTATTCCATGGCCATTAGTTTAATGAAAATCTAAGGATTTCTGAACAGCCTTTAGCAGTCGGGACCTCCTTTTCACTAATGTAGGAATCCATCCCTCTATATGCACGGCCTCCCGAGACATGAGAACTTTGCTTTTGTAAATATCTTCTCGCTCATTTTCTCAGCCGGATAAACGAAGTGGTTGTTACGTTCGTGTGTAAACAAAAATTGAAGGCAGACAAGCTTGCTATTGCTATACGAAATCTTACTACTTACAAATAATATTAACAATAAACTTATTTTCATTCAAATTGTGAATCTTTTAAATAACAAACCCAAAAATTTAATAAGATATTGTCGTGGCTTATATGTAGGCAAATAAAGTTCAAGCTTTAAAAAAATAATCTTCTTTATTAAACATTTCTTTCATTTTGCAACTTTCAACATTAAAACTTTCCTTTTTAAATCATACGCAATTCTAAACAATCACATCGCCATCTTTATTCTCCTCTCTTCGTTTTTTTTTGTTCTTGTTGCCAATCCACAAAAAACAACCAAAGAAACTACTTTTATATTTTTGGTTGCCATACAGGAAATATATAAAAACAAATTAAATAATGAATTTAAATAAACATAAATTTAAAATTTAGTGACCCTGACACCTTTCCCCCAGAGTCATATTAAATCCAAAGATTTAATATGGCAAAAAAAATAATAAGGGTCACATCATTTACACTTATCAATAGACTTTCCATACTAATAAATAATTTTAAAGTTCCAAAAATTCTTAAATTCTCTATAAAGTTCTAATTCGTCTTCTATTTACAGTCGAGATAGCGCATCTGCATTGCTTAGTTTTGACCCTTTTATGTGACTTGCCTCGATGTCATGGCGTTGAATGGCTAACGCCCATCTCTGCAATCTTGGACATTGGGGCATAGCATTGGTAAGAAACACTAGCGGATTATGATCGGTTAGCAAGAAGATTTTAGCTCCGCAAAGTAAAGTTTCAAATCTCTTCAAAGCCCAAATAATAGCATACGCTTCTCGCTCGATTGTAGACCACTTCTGTTGTGTTGGACTCAGTTTCTGGCTTCCAAAAGCTATTGGATGTACATTGTTTCCTTCATCCATTTGGCCTAGACAACACCCCACTGCTGTCTGCGAGGCATCCGTGTGCAAGTAGTATGGTTTCTCTATATCAGGAACTTTTAATTCTGTAATTCCACACAATGCGGCCTTCAACTCGTTGAATGCTTTTTCAGCCTCTTTACTCCATGGAATTTCATTCGGCACTTTCTTCTTAGTTCTGTTAATGGTAAAGCAGTTTTTGCAAAGTTTGGAATATATTGCCTGTAAAAATTGCATAATCCTAATGCACTCCTCAGTTCTTTCTTTGTCTTGGGAGATTTTAAGTTTTGAATCGCCTTTATTCTTTCTTCATCAGGTGCGTGCCTACCTGAACCAACTACATGTCCCAAGTATTTAACTTTCTGTCTTGCAAAATCACACTTGTCCAAATTTACTGAGAAATTAAAATACTCCAATCTTTTGAAAACTTCTTCCAAATGTTTCATATGCTCCTCCCACGTATCAGAAAATACTGCCAAATCATCAATATAAGCACAAGCAAAGTGAGATATAGGTTGGACCATTTTAGACATGGTTCTTTGATAAGTTGCAGCAGCGTTCCTTAATCCAAACGGTAATACATTCCATTGATACTGACCTCGGTGAGTTCGGAAAGCTGTTAAATGTTTGCTGCTTTCTTCCATTGGTATAGCCCAATATCCCTTCAACATATCTAGCACCGTTATAAATTTTTTCTTCCCTACTAAGAAATTCAACTCCATCATATTCTGCATCGGATATGCATCAGGTACAGTCAGTGCATTTAAACTTCTGAAATCTATGCATAACCTTATGGTTCCATCTTTCTTATGAACACATACTACTGGGTGTGCTATTTCACTTACTACATGTTCAATTAATCCTAACTTTAATAATTCATCTATTTGTGCATCCACTTCTCTTTTCAAATTCTCCGGTATCTTATAAGTTTTGGGTTTCATGGTTTCCTCTCCAGCCTTTAACTTTATCACATGCTCCCCAACATTAGCTCGTTTAATTCTTCCAGAAAACAACGTTTTGTATCGATATAGTAAATCCTTCAACTGCTTTTGTTGTGTCTCGGTTAGGTATTCAACATTCACGCTTTCTAATGCTTCATCATTTCTCTCAGCTATTGAAAGTTTTGGTGTCTCGTATATCTCACCGAATTCCTCATCAATATCATAAACCACTCCAACAGTCTGAATTCTTGCTTTGTATTCCCTCATCTTGTTTACATGGAGCAATCTTAAATTCCCTTCCGGCATCCTCAAATAGTAGGAATTTGGTTTTACTCTCCTCACAACTTCAACAGGACCTATCCATCTAGCATAAAGTTTATTGGTTGAGTCCGGTATTAATACAAGCACTTGATCTCCAGGTATAAATTCTCGAGGTTTCTTCCTAATATTGTAATATTCAGCGTACTTACTTTGTTGTACCTCACTTGTCAATTTTGCTTTTCTTGTTGTTACCTCTAACTTTCCTCTTAACTCCTTCAAATAATTCTCTACTGATCCTTTCAGGTTTAGAGGTAATAATATCTCACCAGTCCAAGCTGATTTTAATATCGACAGCAGACCTTTTGGCTCTCTTCCATACATCAGCAGAAAAGGTGGAACACCTGTCGTTGCATTTGGAACTTCTCTATAAGCCCATAGTAAAAATGGTATTTGTCTATGCCAACTCCTTCCTTCCTCTCTGATAGTGTGATGCAGCATATTCTTAAAAGTTTGGTTCCATCTCTCAATTAAACCATTTCCTTCCGGATGGTACGGTGTTGAAAAGCGTGGACAAGCTCCTAAAATTTTTAAAAACTCTTGCGTTAAACTTGATGTAAAATTAGTTGCATTGTCCATTACAATCACTTCGGGAATTCCGGTCCTACTGAAAATTTCCAGCAGAGCTTCACACGTATTCTTAGCCGTCAAAGATTTTAGAGGGACTGCTTCTGGCCATCTAGAATGTTGATCCATCAAACACAGAATATACTTATGTCCCTGTGATGATATTGGTTCTACAGGACCTATTAGATCTACATTTACCACTTGGAATGGTAGTTCGGGATGACATACAGGTGTTATTGGAATCTTATCAACTGAACGATTTACTTTTCTGCATTGACAACCATGACAGTAACTACAATATGCTCTAATCTCCTTGCTCATACCCGGCCAATAGAATGAGAATTTGATCCTCTGAATTGTTTTCCGAGCTCCTAAATGTGCTCCAAATACTGATTCATGTGCAATTTCTAGTATCTTGTTCTTTCTAATTTCAGGAATCACTAGCTGTCTTACCTTATTTCCACACATAATCTCTTCATGGTATAGCATATTATCCTCCAACACATATCCTCCTTTGTTTTGCTTAGCCAATCTCCATGCTTCTTGAAGAGTATTGCACCTCCTTTGTTGATTCTTAAAGATCTCTGCTTTATTTCTGTTATTCTCTTCAGCATCATACTTCCCTATTATCGGCTCCCCTTCTTCCATTTCATTATTCACACTCACATTTACTGCTTCATTTTGAGCATCTGATCTTAAGTTCACAGCAACTGTGACAGTTGGATTGTACATTCTCTTTTGTTCCTTCAATGCCTCATACGTTTCCGTATCCAATAATATGTCAGCATTTAGTCCATCCAGAGTTGCCACTATCGTCTTAATTACAGGTGTAATATACGAATTCGTTACTAATCCAATTTCCACTTCTTTTAGTTCAGCCTTTAAACACGTACCAAACGCAGGTTGCAGCATTATGTATCCTTTAGAATCCACTTCTTTACCCACCACTCTGCTTCTAAACACACTTATTTGTGCTCCTGAATCTACAATAGCTTCGTACTCAGTTCCTCCATATGAAATTTTTACTATTTTAAGATCAGACATCTTTGGCTGAACAGCAACCCCTTTCTGATTTTCCATTACAACCTCACCGTTGAATCTCGCAGTAACTACTTTGCTTTCACTCTCTTTTTCTTCAATAACTTTGACTTCCGCCACTTTAACCTCAGTCCGTCCTCTCCCTTCTTTCTTATCCCTACAAAATCTGGCCAAATGTCCTGCTCGCTCACAGTTGAAGCACGTAACTGGGTTTTTGAAAGAATTTCGCTTATCAAATCTCCTGTGATTACTCGACTCTTGTCTATATTCTTCACCAAAGATATGATTTCTTTTATTAAAATAGCTTTGTTTTTCTTGACGGAAATTTCCATACGATGGATACAAAGAGGCTTTATTATATTGCCTTGCATTTTCATATTCATCTAACTTCTCAGAAAGAGCATCAACTGTAATAATTTTACTCCAATAATCAATAAAATGTTGTTGAATATCTCTCGATACCTGTTCCTTCATCTGCTCCACAATAACAAGTTGTTTCAGACTTTCAAAATCATTAATTTTTAATCCCATTATCCACTCGTTGAAATAATTCGCCAACTCAAACCCAAAATCTCGCCAAGTATTTTCAGACGATTTACAATGACTTTTAAATTTTATTTTAAATGCTTCCGGGCTCAATTTAAATCTTTTCAATAATATACTCTTCACGTGCTCATTATCGTTTGCCTTTTCTTCAGGTTCCCGGGCAATTAAATTCGCCATTTCCAACGGCAATAGTCCAATTAGATTAGTTACCCAATTTTCCTTTTTAATCTGCACTCTTTCTGCTTGTCTTTCAAATAATATTAGATAAAAACTTATATCACCTTCTTTGGGATCAAAGTTATGCATTAACCTTTGTAATCCAACTTGTTCCTGCATCCTTTCATTTTGAAAACTCATTTCTCTTCCAACACCACTATTCACAAACGATGCCTCTAACTTCAACTTTTCTAATAAAAACTCATTTTCTTGTCTCTTCTTTTCCAATTCAAACTCATTTTCTTGTCTCTTCCTTTCTAATTCATTTTGACGCTTAATTCCTTCCTCTCTTTCATTAACTATTCTTTCTAATAATTCTTTCACAAACTCCTCCTCATACTCCGTACTTCCTAGTATTATCTTTTTTAAATCAACAACTTTCATATCTTCCGTAATAGTTTCTCCTAATTCCTCCGCCAACAACTGCAAATCTACCTTCTTTGATCTTCCTAAAAACGCCATTTCTAAATCAACTCTTCTAAATAAACTTCAATAAATATTATAAATTATATACTTTCTTTCAACAACCTCTATAATAATAAAAATAGCTTACTCTTCACCAGAGACGAAATATTAGAAATCTTGGAATTCTTCAAATTCTCGAAATCCTTTCAAAGCTCAATTCTTCAAAATCGTTCGAAATCCGTTGGGTTATTCCCGCGCATTTATGTCGTGGCTTATATGTAGGCAAATAAAGTTCAAGCTTTAAAAAAAATAATCTTCTTTATTAAACATCTCTTTCATTTTGCAACTTTCAACATCAAAACTTTCCTTTTTAAATCATACGCAATTCTAAACAATCACATCGCCATCTTTATTCTCCTCTCTTCATTTTTTTTTGTTCTTGTTGCCAATCCACAAAAAAACAACCAAAGAAACTACTTTTATATTTTTGGTTGCCATACAGGAAATATATAAAAACAAATTAAATAATGAATTTAAATAAACATAAATTTAAAATTTAGTGACCCTGACAGATATCATTGTTGCCAATATGAATTAACAACTACTTACAAGTATTTATAATTATTGGCTAAACTCTGATATACAGCCATTAGGCGCTTTGCGAGTTTGGCAATTTTACGGTGGCGCTTTGTTTGATGTTACATTTCCACCATTTTTTATTAATTATTGTTCGGAAACTTTTCTTTGTGTGTTTATCGGAACCTTATGATTAAAAACGCTACATCTGCCATTCGTGTCCACATTTTACCATTTCCTTAAAATGCGGCGATAAATAATTGTATATCAAAGTTGTTCAGATCCGTGGAGCGGGGAGGGAGTGGCATTCTTCGCTTAAGTCAGTTCCAGCAGTGCGGAATGCTTGTCCTTGGGTTTTATTTCTTGCATGACGAAATAGAGCCTAACTGGAAACTGAACACGCTTAAAGGGTAACGGTATATCTGTTGGAATGAAAGAAATCTTTGATATTAAAACTGATAATCTGTACCAGAGCCAGTTAAAAGTACTACCTCAAGGGAAACTTTGATATACAATCATTTTTTTTTTGGGGGGGGGGGGGAATGTTTATTGCCAAGTTTTAGCGAAATGGTCGAATGTGGCGTGAACGGCAGCAATAGCGTTTTCAATCATAAGGTTCCGATAAACGCTGCAGCATATTAACGAAAATGTAGAAAAAAATCAATAAATGCAGTAAAAGGGAATGCATAAAAATTTAATCAAAAATTATGGAAATAAGCAGAAGGAATATGTAAAGAAGGGGGAAAAATCAAGGAAAATGAATAAGAAATAATTTTTTCTGTTCATGGAAATACAATAAATAAACAGTAGTTAAAAAAAATGTGGCCATGTAACCCCAAATTAAGCGCCACCAAGAAACTGCCAACTTCTCAAGGCACCAAATGACTTTATATCAAAGTTTAATCGATTTATTAAACTATTCATGAGTTATTTTTAAATAAAATATTTATATATGTCACAACATGGTAATAACTGGAATACTAGAAACAAGCAGCCTCTTCTGGTCGCTAGGGCCTTTTGAATTAAAAAATAATAATAATAACTGCCGAGGCACATTGGAAGGAAAATTGCTCGTCTGTAGAAGTTGATATACCTGCTCAATGTTATTTTTTTGTGCAATTGTTTTCCTTATTGCAAAACTGATGACTGAAAAACAACAACACCCGAGTTAATTCAAAGCATGAAATGTCCTAAAATTAATTATTAAAAATAAATCGATGCTCCAATTTTTTTCCATAAGTGTGAGTGTATTTTTCATTTATACATTACTCTCTCAGTGTGAAATACGTACCTATATTAATGAGTCCTTGCTTTTATTCTTAATTAATAAGCTACTCAATTCTGTCTAGGTGATCTACAGTCTCCAGGGCTGGCCGGATCCGCTGTGTTTGAAGTCGGAAGGCCTGCGTCGCATGTACTCCCACATGCGTCACCCCAGTTTCTCCGCTCTTGTCGTTTTGCTGTTCTTCCACCCCTTAATGCAAATGGACCGGCTCCTGCTTGCTTACGCTTTCCTCCTGTATATGCTGCTGGGCACTCGGGTGGATGACGTGGACTACTGTTATCAGCGGAGGATGCTCCAGCGCAAGGAGAGGGATCTCAGCTGATGTACGCGTCTGTGTTTGTAATGTAGAGTTCTGTTGTTTTTCTCAACATCTGATTGTCTGGAACGTAAAGATATGAAGTATCTTTAGAATTCCGTTGAGATCTAACATAGAGTGATGAAAGTACTTCAAAATGAGGATATGGATATCCATATAATTAAGAGCCTTCAAATAAAACATGTTGGCTGTAGTGCAATGTCAACTCTATTGTCTTTCTTACTGAATGTTTATAACCAATTGATTACTAGCCGAAATTGATATCATCGAGACGTTGTGGGAACGGAACAGTTCCATGTAATTATTTCATTTTTGAAAATTCTAATAAAGTAAAGTTCAAAGTAATAATTGTATTTTTATTTTTCCATACTAGTTTGAGTAAAGAAACGATACAGAATACCGGATGTGCCAAACTTGGTTTCGAGTCGAAAAGCACTCCTTCCATTTTTGATGTGAGGATTTAGTGAACAAGTACAATTTGGCTCCACGCAATGATTAGTTTAAATCAGCGCAGCAATAGTAGCAATCGACAGTAATATAAGGAATATTCAAATGAAAAGGTACGAAAAGACACTATGTTTATAAACAAGGACTTTATTCAAAGTATACACCACAGGCTTGAGCAGAACCATCCCTTTGATTAACGTACCGAAGGATTCCTTGTTTCCTGCGGCCGTGACAAGACCCAATCCTTGAGTTGAAGAACTTCCTTTTCAGGTGTTTTTTCAGGGGACCAAACGCGTGAAAGTCGTAGGATGACATTCCGAGCTGCAGGACGGATAGTCGAACTGTTCCCATTTCAACTTGGCCAATTCCGCGTGTTTGACCCTGGAAACGTGGAGCGCTTTATCATGGAGCAGAACCACTCACTCCCTTTAGTAGTTCAGGTCTTTTGTTCTTAATGGGCCTGTGTAGTCTTGGGAGTTTCTCACGGTACATATCGGAGTAAATGGTTCTTCTGTGTTTGAGGAATGCCACAAGTAGCGGACGTTGGACACCGGAAATGGTGAGCAACATCTTGCCTGCTGATGCCACGCTTTGAACTTTTTAGGGCGGGAGGTGACGACGTATGTTTCCACTGCATGTTGTCCCGCGCGCTTTGTCTCTAGATCGTATTGTGATGGCATTATCTCTCATCACATGTTACGAAACACTCCAAGAATGCGAGGCCTTCATGGACCGAAACCGATGTTGAACACATTTCTTTGTGCTGGTCGGTCAGATGCTTTGGAATCCACTGCTCGCACACCTTGCGATGACGCAACCTGTCGTAAGCAATTCCAACGCTGATATTCACCTTCACCGTTAACATTCGCAAATTGACACGCCGACTACTTTTCTCTAAGTTGTTAGCCATGTCGATGATTGTCTTTGCCCGGTGTGGTCTCGGATCATCAACCAGACTCATGGCCTCCACGAAAACGGACATTCCATTTTCTCGTTGACTTGTCTGACACACAGTCTTCCCTGTATGCGGTGAGCATTGGCGATGAATAGCGGTCGGTGTATCACCTTCCGTTGTCAGAAATCGGATAGCACCGCGCCACTCGTCGAATTTTGTAATATGAACACCATCCTGTCTTTACATCACTGCCACTTCAAAAATTACAGTGGTAGGTTCACGGAGTATCAGCTCGTGCTGGGTCCTTGCGATGTTGAAGGATGCTTGACTGGAGCTAGAATGACTTGAACTGTCATTTTATTTCATTGTAGTAAACGAGGTGAGAGAGCTTGCACAGTTCCCACTGGCTGCTTTTGAGTTATCCGGATGTTTGGATTAGTTTTCGGATACACGGATTTATCTGGTCTGATATGATAACTAATCTGAGTTTTCGGATACTTATGGTGCTGAGCGTTTACTTTGGGATTCGAATACGGTTTATTTTGAACTGTTGGGTAATCTATTAGCTTAATGGTAAACGAGGTAAACAACATCAGGGAAAATGTGTGGGAAGTAATTTAAAACTATCTATCGAATTGTTAGATAAGAAGAACCCTACGTGGTCTTTTGATTTTGGGGTCATGATTATATCGTGTAATGTTCATTATTGCTTCGTTATCATTTGTGCCCATTTTATTATAAAAATTTGTTGCAAGATTTTAAATAATCTCTTTGAAGGAAGGATGCATTAATGTTTTCCTGATATTAGTATTCCTCATAGACCATTTTGCGTTAGCTATTTATCTGATGAATTATTATTTGTATTGAGCTTCTGCTTTAGTGTTTCTTGTTTCGGAGAATTCCCTTACTTGGAATTTTCTATCATCTAGTTGAGAAACAATCAATTTAATGATGTATGGGAGAACATTGTAATTGACTAATTAATATATTAATCCATCCTGCCAAAACCTGTCAATGACTCTTTTGTATGTCTAGAAACACTGCAACCAGTTTTTGTTTATTTTGGAAGCCTTCAGTTATATATTCAATTCTCTGACTAGTTGATGTGTAGTTGACTGGTTTGCACTGGTCACAGGATGTTTTTGTCTATTAGAAAATCATTTAGTCTTTTTAAAATAATATTTTCTTTTATTTTACCGAGTGTGGGGAGTAATGAAATTGGACGGTAGCTGGTAGGGATAGTAGGGTTTTTACCTGGTTTAAGAATGAGGACCACAGTGGCAGTTTTCCAAAATGTGGGGAAGTGTCCAATTTCCAGACCTCTATGAATTAAAATTGTTAGAATAATGATAATGTTATCAGGGAGATTTTTGATCATTAAATTATTAATATAATCGATTCCAGGAGCTTTACCATTTTTAAACTTCCTTATTTGTTCGATAAGTTATAAGTAGTGTTCCTTAAGTTGATAAGTTGTTCGATAGTGCTCCTTAAGTTTAAGTTGATAAATAAGTTCGATAAGTTGTTGTTGTGTTCCTTATTTGTTGTAAGTAGCTGTTCTTTACTACACACTGGTTTAGTGTGGTGTGAAATTTGTGGATAGTTTCCATTACAGTGTTTTCAATATCAATATTTTTGATGTTGTTTAGAGTGATTTGTGTCTCCAGGCGGTTTGCAATACTGGCGGGTCCTAACGGTGGTGGTATGGTGAATTTTTTTTTCTTTTTAAAGGTACGCACAAAATCCCATACCTTACCGTCTTCAGTGTTAATGTTTAT
>JAOUZG010046964.1:287599-365559 GCA_026289955.1 Argiope argentata | reverse complement strand
GAAATATATTTATTTATTTTATTGAGGGTGGTTTTAATAGTAGGATCTATAGTTTTTGGTACAGTTTCCTAGTTCTGTTATCCTGTCAGCAATAAGTTTTTTGTGTTCTGGGTGTATATAATTTTTATTAGATTTTCTAGGAGTGGAGTTTTTTTATTTTGGCTAGGTTAATTTCATTTTCTATATCCGCAGCAAATTGGTCAATATTATTTGGGTGAATTAGTATTAACGAAGTTGATTTTTACATTGGCAAGGTCATTTTTAAAAAATTTCCAATTTGTTCGGAGATTATTATTGTCAGGGAATTGATGCTTAAAGAAAAAATCCAGTTTAACTGGATTATGATCTGAACTTAGTTCTAGTAGGGGATTCAATTTAATATGGGTATTGGAAATCTTTTTGATAATTGCTAGATCAATAGTAGATGCCGGGTTGTAACCAAATCTTGTGTGCTCAGTGGGAGCACACAAGATTTGGTCAATGCCGATCTGTTCAGCAAAATTTCTTAAGATAGTGCCGCGTCTAGTTGTTGCAGTTCCATGTTGTGTGGTGCGCCACAGGTGATTTGATTTGAGCCGCGTTTCTAAGTCGATGGTGAACAATAATTCGTCCGACGACGGTGGTGCGTAAATTGAGGTGAAGGAAATGGGGTCCGAGTTTGATGGTGTTATTACAAAAACTGTGGCTTCTGCGTAGTTTAATGTGGGTGAGGTGAGGAGATAGCGAGGAATGGAACAATATTTAATGGCAATAGCAGTTCCACCGCTATCATGAGTCGGATCTTGATTAGCTCTGTAGTTATAATAAATGCTATGATTTTCTAGATAAATTTTGCTGATTGGTCTCAGTGCGTTTTCTGTATTAGAATGGCTTCGGGGTTATACTTATTAATAAAGTTGCGTAACTCATTGATTTTGAGTTTAATCCCATTTTCGTTCCAGTACATTGAGGGGAGTGACCTAGCAGTGAAGACTGACCCCTAGGAGTGTTATTGATTTTTAGTATTGCGTTGGCAAACATAAATATTTTTTCCCATAGGATTTGTTACTTTTTTATTTCCTGGACAGCATCAAGCAGGTTGGGAATTTCATCGAAAAGCTTATTAATTTCTACAGTAGCATCCAGCCATGTTACTCACGCCTCATTCAATGTTCGCATCCGGCCTGTTTACATTTTTCTGCGGTGGCGACTCCACCTGTTGTGTCTGATTGTCACTCAAGACTTGTGCGAAAGAAATATTAAGTTTAATGGTTAAGGGCTTAAAAATACTTGGCCTGTTATTATTTTTTGAGTTCTGGGTAAGCTAGGGGATCCTCTATGCCTGTGTATCCCTTGCAATGTCTTAGCTTAAAGTAACGAAACTCTTTAACACTAAGAACATTTATTCACTGACAACACAAAACATTTAAAATGAATTTAGAAACAAGATTTAGAAAATGAACAAATATCAGAAAATTTAGAATTCAAGAAAATATTAGACAATTTAGAAGTCAGCTCTGTTACGCGTCAAGACATGCTAAAACCAATCTTTTTCCCCTCCAACTCAATATGGCGTCGTCTCTTTCGTCGAGCGCGGACAGCGCCATCTATCTCAATTTAGGACAGTACAGTCTCCTCCCCTCTTGGAGACTTTTCGACGTAGACGAAAAGCTGAAAATAAACTAAAAACAAAAAATACTACGCATACATAGAAACTATAAATGAGAAAAAATATATATGAAGATAATTATATAAAAGATTAAACGTATACATAAATACAAAAAAAGGAAACTTTTCTTTTTAAAGACCCATCTCATATTTGCCAGACAGTACACTACTTGACAGGAAGAGGAGGGATCCTACTCAACGAGTCAGCATTTTTGTGCTGCTTACCCTTACGATGAATTATATTGAAATTAAAGGATTGGAGTGCCAATGACCACCTCAAAATTCGAGAATTTTTGCTTGCATTGGTTTTGAGCCATGTTAGAGGATTGTGATCAGTCACAATAGTCCATCATCACACAAGCCATCCAAATAGCATTTAAGTCTCTGAATTCCAAAAATAATAGCAGCACATTCCTTTTCACTAACACAATAGTTCTTTTCCACGTTCGAGAACTTTCTACTAAGATAGACGATTGGATGTTCTTGGTCCTCTTCAGTCACTTGAGATGGTGCCACACCTATCCCATTATCAGATGCATCTGTCTGTAATAAGAATGGACGGTTATAGTCAGGAGAATGAAGCACTGGTTTACTTGCAAGAGCCTGTTTCAATGATTTAAAGGCTTTCTCACAATCTTACGTCCAAAGCACCTCTCCTTTTCGGCATTTTCCTTTTAAAGCATCTGTTAGAGGCGCGGCAATAGTAGAAAACATGGGAATATAATGAGAATAATATCCCGCTAGACCCAAAAATGCTTGTATGTCCGTTTTGGTACGTGGAGTTGGAAAGTTCTTAACAGCCTCTATCTTCAACTCTGAAGGCCTTCTACATCCTTGTCCCACTATATGTCCTAAGTACTGGACTTGACTTTGCGCAAATTTACATTTAGATGGTTTAATGGTCAAACCAGCCTTTTTTATTCTTTGCAACACGGTTTCTAGGTGCTTGATATGGTCTTGGAAACCGACAGAAAATATGGCAATGTCATCGAGATAAGGCACAGCAAAATCTTCACAAGCCTCGAGCAATTGTGCTACCATTCTACTAAATTCATAAGGAGCGTTCTTAAGACCAAATGGCATACGTAATGGTATATATGTGCCAAAATTTGTGACGAATGCAGACAACCTTTGAGCATGTTTAGACAAAGGAATTTGCCAATATCCCTTTGACAAGTCTAAAACTGTTATAAATTTTGCAGAAGATACTGTTTCAATTCTTTCTTCTATATTCGGTAGTGGGTAAAATTTGGTCGTAATTTTGTTGAGATTTCTATAATCTATGCATGGACGTGGCTCTTTGCCAGGTGCTTCCACTAGTACCATAGGTGAGGTATAATCAGAATATCCTACTTCATTAATTTTCATGGAAAGCATTTTCTGTATCTCCTTACGTAGGATTTCATTTTGCCTAGGTGATGTCCTATAAGGCTTTGACAGCACCGCATCGTCCGACACTAGTTCGATGTCATGAGTGATGAGGTTAGTTTTTCCTGGAACATTGGAAAAGCATTCTCTATATTTCCAGATAACATTTCTCAATTGTTCACATTGATCTTCCGTCAATGTATTTCCAGTCAATTCTGGGATGATTTCTGATACATCCAGAACATTCGGAGTTGGTTCCAGATGAGGAATCTCTAATTCATCAACTCCAATTCCTTCTTCAGTTTCTAAGGAAAGATAATTAATCGTTTCTGGTCTCTTGTAATACGGCTTTAACATATTCACATGGTATACCTGAGACTTATCCTTCCTATTCGGTACGGACACCACGTAATTAGTTTCAAAGAGTTTTTTCAAAATAGTACCTGGCCCAGTCCAGCGTGGGCTAAGTTTGTTTGCTCTACAATTAGCGAAAATCAGTACCAAGTCTCCTTCCTGAAACTCCCTTTTCACAGCTTTCTTGTCATACCAAATTTTGTTTCTTTGTTGGGATTTTTCCATTTCCTTGCCAGCAAGATCTTGGTACCGTTTCAATCGATTAAGTAGAGTGAACACATATTCAGTCACTGGAGTTGGTTCTTCGGATTGGAGCCAATTTTCATAAAGTAAAGTAACAGGTGTTCTAAGGTTTTTCCCATGAACCAGTTCAGCTGGGCTAAACCCTGTAGATTCGTGAGTAACAGTTCTTAGAGCGAATAAGACGGCGTGAACATGTTTTTCCCACTCTGGCCCTTCTTCGGCACATAAGACACGAAGTATTCGACCAAGCGTTCGATGGAAACGTTCAACAGGATTGCTCTATGAATGATAGGCTGAACTGTGCACAACTTTAACTCCAAAACGTTCAAAGAATTCTGTTGTGACTTCACTCATGAAAGAAGTCCCTTGATCATGCTGAATTTCTCTCGGAAATCTCATGCGACTAAAAATTTGAAGAAGTGCATCGATGACAGAAGTGGATGTGATATCCGTTACAGCGACAGCATCAGGATATTTGGAGGCCAAGCACATCGCCGTAATCAAATACTTCTTTCCAGATTCAGTAATCGGCAATGGTCCGACAGCATCAATATTGATTTTAGCAAACACTTCTTGAATTATTGGAACTAATTTCATAGGAGCCTTTTTCTTGTCATTAGGTTTTCCCACACGTTGACAGTGATCACAACTTCGGACATATTCTTCTATTTCCTTGCAGCAATTCGGCCAAAAGAAATATTTTGCAAGAATGTCTTTAGTTTTTGTAACGCCTAAATGACTTGCTGCACCGTCATGACACAGAGTCTTTAGTCTTTCTCAAAATTCTTTAGGCACTACCAATAAAAGTTTATCTTCACCTAATTTATTTGTCTTCCCTTTTACTAAAAGCCCATTTGGGAGAATTTTGAACCCAATATTGCATTCTGTTTTACCTACATTTTTCATCAAAGATTGTAGTTCTTTGCACTCTTGTTGAGCAGTGATAAAGGCTTTAGAATCAATCTTTAGTAATCACAAACCCTCAAATTCTTCTTTCTGAGGAAAAGAGAATAAATCATCATCTTCCATCGCTTCTGTAGCTGCCGTCTCAGTTTCCTCTACAGATAAAGATTCGTTTTCTTTGGTATGCACCAATTCTTTTTCCTCTTCTAACCGTTTCTGAGCTCGTGTTTGGATTGCATTGAGCTGTTGGGAAACAGGAATGTTCTCCATCTTTTCGATGAGGGCTGCAGTTCTATTCCCTAAAAGATATCTACCTTTATCGGCTTTGTTAGATACAATCGCTGCCTTAGTTATCAAGTGTCCAAACTCACCTTTCAGCTCAACTTCAGCTAGTGGTAAGCATTCTGGCGAATCATCTAATGGCTGCTGTACCCAAACCTGCTCGTCTGTAAACATTTCTGGTTTTATTACTTTGAGGCTCACAACATCAATACTAGATCCCGTGTCCCGCAGAATAGGCATAGGGAATCCATTTACTTCGCCCATAGAAGTGTGTGGTAACATTACATCATCTTCGTAAGCTTCAAATATACGATTTACAGTAGCAGAGCTCTCTTTGTTTATCAACAAGGGACAATTTGGTCTAATATGATCCTTAGAACCAGATTTATAACATTTAATTACTCTTCTTTTGTCAAAGTCTTCATTATTTGCATGCTTCTTAGCATCAAAATCTTCCTTTTTAATATGAAAGGATACTTTATTTTCACTCGGAGATTTAGCTTTCCAAGTCGGAGATCTCTCTTTTGAAGAACCACTGAAAGGTTTTTTCTTCCAAAGGCTACGGATGCTATCATATTCATCCAGCTTTTGAACAAGTACTTCTGGACTTTTTATATCCGACCATTCGTCAATAAAATGTTCTCTAGCCTCCCAAGGTACTTTTCTTTTAATCTGCTCAGTCACAATTAAATCACTAAGTTCGGTGAAGGTGTTTACTTCCAGTCCTTTCAACCATTCTTCAAAGTAGTGTCTCACTTCATATAAGAAATCTGTCCAATTGCTATCCGAACCTTTTACGTGGTTATGAAATTTTTGCCGAAATTTTTCAGCCGAAAATCTGTATCTTTTCAGCAATAATTTTTTTATATGCGAGTAGTCGTTTGAAATTTCTTCCGACTCTCTAGCAATGAGCTGCGACATCTCATAAGGCAACAATCCAATTAAGTGAGATACCCATAAGTCTTCAGCAATATCAACTCGCTTGGCTTACCTTTCGAACAAAACGAGATACAGACTTATATCACCATCTTTAGGATCAAATTTTTTCATAAGATGTCTAATTTCCAGCTTTGGTTTATTAGGCACCAGAGTCATTTCACTCGACTTGGATTTATTTTCTAACTCTAGTTGCAATTTCTTCAGTTGAAAAGCATTTTCTAGCTCTTTTTCTTCAAGAATACGCTTTGTTTCCATTTCTTTTTCAAATCTCTTTGCTTCCATTTCTTTTTCAATTTGCTTTGCTTCCATTTCTTTTTCAAATCTCTTTTCTTCCCTAATTTCTTCTTCAAGTCGTGTTTTTTTAACTGTTTCTAGCAATTCTTTAATATACTCAACTTCATCTTCAAATTTATCCATTGAAGAAATGGCATTTTTAATATCGATAACTGTTGCAGAAGCATCGATATTGATTGAGAGGCACTCTGCTAGTTTGAGCAAATCTGCTTTTAAAACTCTTCCCAAAAAAGCCATTCTGACGAATATATATATAACTCAATGTGACAATAATTTTAATCTAAATACCAAATTATGATTAACTTTCTTATTTTTAATGGGATCCCCACTCTTTACAAAAGTTAACTAGTTTCAAAAATTAAAAATGCACAAAATACATAAAAAGAAACTAAGATATTTTAATATTTTTTTCAGAATCTAAATATTACTATTAATAAGATTCTTAGTAAACTCTCATGAAATATAATATCATAAACAACTGTGCGGTTCTTTATCATACATTTCAAAATAAAATACGAAATAAATTTCTTTTTAAACCTAAAAGTACACAAATATGATTCTATTTCCCAAAACGAAAAAAAAAAAAAAAAAAAACATAACATAAAAACATAACATAATTCCACTTTCTGCTTAAAAACAAAATAAAAATGCAACAAGTGATCAAAATAATACCGTAATAAATTTTCTTTTCAAGCGATGATACACTATTGAAGAAAAAAGAAACAAAAAGGAATCATTTTGTTTCGACCGGAAATCATCCGTCTCAGATCAAAGCAGAACTATACCGAATTAAATATATTTTCTATACTCAATCTTCAAAACAAAACTATAGTTCTGTCTTGAAATTTGTTTCATATATTCTGATAAAATTATTCTTTCTTTCAGTTTAATCAGTATATAGGAAAAATTCCACTAAATTTCTATGTTAAAACACAATTATTTCTAGTTGATTTATTTTGCGCTTACAACTCTATAGCTTAAACACAATAAATATACACTTTACAAAGAATTTCTAGTTATTTATGCAACACCAAATAACTTTTATGCACTGAAATTTTATATCACAAAACAACCATACTGATAAACAAACAACCAGACAAAATTTTGCTGTAAAAGTAAACTGCAAAATTAAAGCTATAAACTACAATTATAGTAACAGTATAGACAATACTTTACACAACTATAATTATTAATCCAAACTGAGTAATTTACATTCGAGCAACCGGAATTAAATATGCTGTACAAAAGTATACCGCATTCTCTTTGCATATAACCAAAAGCAACAAGAGTTACCAATGCTATACTAGTACAGTGCACAATAAAAATTCATTGCTAAATAAATTCTCAATTTTCTTTTTAAAAAAAATTTCATTCTAATATTCAAAATATATAAATCCACTATTCAAATTTTAACATTTTCAAAATAGATACTGTCTGGCAAAAGATGAACTTACCCCCAGCATGCTGAAAATTAATAATAATAAAAAATATGTAACAGAACTGACTTCAGTTTTGAGGTTTGTGTGGATCGAAATCCCAAGAGCTGCCACCAATTATAAGTCTGTAATGTCTTAACTTAAAGTAACGAAACTCTTTAACACTAAGAACATTTATTCACAGACAACACAAAACATTTAAAATGAATTTAGAAACAAGATTTAGAAAATGAACAAATATCAGAAAATTGAGAACATTTAGAAGTCCAAAAAAATATTAGACAATCTAGAAGTCAGCTCTGTTACGCGTCAAGACATGCTAAAACCAATCTTTTTCCCCTCCAACTCAATATGGCGTCGTCTCTTTCGTCGAGCGCGGACAGCGCCATCTATCTCAATTTAGGACAGTACACCCTCCTGTCCGCAATTTATGCATGTGGGATTTTCAATTCTGTCTTTGACTGCTCAATTTCTAGTTTGGTGTGTTTCATTGCATTTAAGATAGCGTGGCTTCATGCCGCAGCTTTCGAACCTACGTCCGAAGTTATTATAATTATAACATTGTGAGATCATGTTTCTCCCCCTGAATTGCTCTGCCTTAACTTTTAAAAATTCTATGTTATCTACTTTGTAAGTTTGGTCATCTATACTGTTTCTATTGCGTTCACCGATCAGGAAGGTTTTCTCGTTTTAAATTGTTTGCCACTTCAATCGTACAGCGCTCTTTATAAGAGCCTCTACTCTCTCCCGCTTAATCTCCGATCTACCACGGAGACTCTAATCGCATCCCTAGATATCCCGCTACGTTTTCCTATATCGGTATAGACAATGTGTTTACGTTGCTTCGACGTTTCGTACCTTTTCACTGGAATACTCCTTGCACTATACGAGAAACGTCGGAAAAATGAGAATTAATAGCTCAATCCCGAATAAAGTGGCATTGGAAGTAAATGTTCACATTATCGTTTAAATTTCACAATAGCCGAAACAAACGAAGACAACGTTTTGCTAAATTTGACGATTAAAGGATATTTTACAACAATAGAATTAAACTCATCTTCATTAAAAGAAGTAAAATTAATCACATCAAGTGTTAAAGAATTTTTCAAAACCAAATTTAGATTGTTCCTAAAAGTAGAAATAATAATTAGTATTGTGCATAACTCGGCAATTTTTTGTAAAATCTGTTTTCTTTTTTCGAAAAAATATTTATCTGCGAATTAATTGCTGATTGCATTGGAATATTTTTTAAATCTTACCACCATATGAACTGGTCATTTATATAAAATTTTTTAAAAAAAGTCATGAATGTACTAATTTTATAAGTTATTCGGAACGATCTGCTATAATACAGTATTCATTTTACAGTTTATCTATCGTTACTTGTATTTTCGTCAGTTTTACGATGGTTAAATCTAGTCTTAACCAAATACTTTCGTCCATACTAAGTTGCGAGTAGGTTGAAGGTTTTCATTTAGAAGAAGCTCTTTTAACGTCGTTTTGCTCTCTACAGGCCATGCATAAAGACTGGCAATCCAATGCCAATAATTCGCATGTTTGCCTTTGAGATTTGTATACTGTCTTGCCAAAGGTAGATCTTACCCGACTTGGTGACATTGATTGATAAATCTCCATTAAACTTTTGATGAGTCCAGAGTGATTCTATGAATATGTACCTCTTAGTTGAATTGTTCACTAATTAAACAGAAATATATCTATTAAAATAGTCCAAATAAAATACACTCCATGTCCATAAATTAGGGAAAATTCTTAGTCACGCAGAAATCGAATTCTAAAACACATATATCACTCGTAAAAGGACTACACACATCTTCAAAAATATGCAAATTGCAGGAAGCCACCAGATGACACCGATAGTACGGTACGATGACGAGAATGATGTAGGCAAAATAATACAGGAATATAGGCAAAAAAGTAAAATTGTTCGCAAGCCTTTCAGTGCAATAACCGCTTATTTATGACACGAAGGACGCATTTGAATGATTTTTTTTACGTGGTGGAATTCTCGGCCGTCTGGAGTGTGGGCGTACCCAGCTGAAAGTCTCCCAGGAATTTGGAACCGCACAGATTGCCATCTCCCAGCTTTGGCAACAATTCCAAATTGATGATAAAATGAGTAAACGTTACTGCAAAGGTCGCCCCTAAGTTACAACGCCGAATGAAGACTGATATTTGGCAGTTACTGACAAAATAAACAGATAGAGCACAGCATCAAACCTGTATCGTCAGCTGTATTTAGCCACTGGTACGATAGTTTCAAGAGAAACCGCGTACAGACTTAGGGCAGATTGGCATATATTCTCGTAGGCCTGTCAGATGTGTTCCGCTTACTGCAACTCCCTATCGCCTGCGGTTAACCTGGAGTTTAGAGCATGCATTGTGGAACCACAAAAGTGGACATGTGTGATGTTTTCCGACGCGTCTAGTTTTAACTTGCAGTCCGTTTCCCGTCGGACTTTCATATGGAGAGCGGCTGGTACTCGTTACCACCAAGAATTTTTCATTGAACGACACCATTATGGTGATGCGGGATTTCTCGTTTCGGGGGGGGGGGTATTATTCCGGGTTCCAGAACTGACTTGCATGTCCAAATTGGAACCATTACAGACCAAAGCTATTGAGACGTCATTCTGGAACCACAAGCACGTTTGTTTCGGGGTGTTATGGGCTCTTTATTCGTGTTTATGAATGGCAACGCCCATCCTTACCGTGCAAATATTGTAAACGAATGCCTTCCGTTGGAGGATATCATTCGTATGAACTGGCCACCATTCTCACTAAACCCGTAGAGTATATGTTGGACATGTTTGGCCGACAAGTTGCAGCCTATAAACCACCTCTTACATGCCTGCTGGAACTTTGGTGAACATTACTTCATGAGTGGTGTAATACTCCTCCAGATCTGATCGATAATTTGATACTCAGCATGCCTAGTCTTATTACGGATTGTGTTGCATCGTCTGCTAGGCATACTGTGTATTAGCTATTATACCAACCATGTAATCTTGGGTTTTGTAAATAAGGTTGTTTTAATTGGTTCTAGGGGAGCAAAAAATCTCAATTTTTATTCATAATAAACATATAGCATCTTTTTGCTCTTTACTTTTGTTTATAAATAAGTCACATGTGTTTTGCTTCTGATTCTGTCTTTTCTGTATTGACATGTTTAACGTAATATCTAGCCCCTGTCCGGGAGCATTAACCTCCGGTAAATGATTATGATAAAAAGTAAGCTTTGCAATCCATATTTAGCGGGATCATCTTCCAAAAAATAGGGAGGGGGAGCTCTAGGAAAGTTTGTAGGATACAAAAAGAACACCAAAAGAATTAGTAAAAATCAACTAAAATGGAGAAAAACACAAAAGTAAATTAAACCATGACAGCAAAAATTGAGAAAATAAGAATTTTATCTAATTGAGATCTGGCATTTTTAATTTTTCTTATTTGGATTAAGAGTTTGAGGAAATCATTGAGGAGCTTTTTGATCTCTTTTACAACCTCCAAAATTTCAAAAAGTCATTAGGCTTAAAGAAATTAAGGGCGAAAAGGTTTTTATTACCACTGGGTATATTGTGACGGCATCTGTTGGGGAGATTTTAAAAAGATCTGCGAAGGTTGTGTTATCCCGAATTGTAGACTGGTTTTTTGAAAATAAATGTTGACGAGCGTTTGAGAAATTAATTTGATTATGCTGAGGGGAGAATATTTCCGGCAAAGCCTCGCAACCTTTATATGACCCAACATGACCCAGCTTGCCGCAATTTATGCATTTAGGGATTTCACTGCGATTTTTAATATCACATACATTGGTTTCATGAGCTTGACCACATTTTAAACATCACGGCTTAATACTTCAACAGTTTGCGCTGTGATGAAACCGATTACATTTGAAGCACTGTCTAGTTATATTGCGTGCCCTGTATGGTTCGATGGAAACCTTATGGTAATTAATACTTTGTATATTGTAAACTGCATTGTTTTTTAAATCTAGTTTGTGAAAGTTGAACAACTTTAATTACCGGGAAACCTAAAACACGTTTAATATAGTTTTGGATTTCAGTTTTATCGTGGTTAATTGGAAGACCTTTAACAACAATTTTGACAGGTCGCTTACTTTTGAGTCTAATTAAGTAATAATCAAAGCCCTGAGTTTTGAGAATGATTGAATTTTTTTTATGTCGATCAATTGTAGATGGAAAAATTTGATAAAACCGTCGTTAAATTTGTTTACAGTTGGGCCGCAGATTTTATCTATATCAGCAAGCATTTTTAAATAATTTTCAGAATACCACAGATAATGGGAGAAAGTTTAGGAGGCGGGGTCTGAGTGGTCTGGACTTCATTAACTGAATCTTGACTGCTTTCTATCAGAGAGAAACGATTTTCAATCGGGATTTTCTGCTTTTCTTTGGGAAAATTAATATTCCCAAAGAAAATCAGTCTTCCTCTTGGAAGGGGATTTTAATGGCTCATTATCTTTGTAAATAGAGGAAAACTTGGGTTTATTTTGAACGGAACAACGGCTTTCCTAGCAGACAAAAAGAGAAGCATTACTTTGGGCTTCTTCCTTACTGGAGGCCAAGCCGTCTCGTTGGAAAATCATATTAGCAAGCATAGGAACTTTTACTTTGTCATCACCTGGGTGTTGTAGAAATTTAGCTATAGCAGAGTCTAAAGCATCAATTTGAAGTTTCAGTTCATACATGTCTTTCTCGATATCCATCCTCTTTATGCAATTCTGACTGACGAAATTACTTTGTGAAGAGTTCTGATCCATCTGCATTTCATCTAAGGGTTCTGCACAAAAGCGCTTGCTCCCCGCTTCTTTAACACCACCGTCCATGACAGCGGCTAGCAGACGACTGATTCTTTCTTTTGTGAGCTGGGTCGACGGGACGCCTAGCCCCGGCAGGGAGTTAACTCCACTAATGACAGACTAACACGACTTGACGGTTACCATTTGCCGTGGTCTTCTACGTTGAGCCTGTTTGTGATAAAAGGAACGGCCCTTCGTCTTAAGAGTGCCGTATACACGCCACCTACAATTTTCAAACGTAATGTTATCCTATGGGAAAATATTGTCCCGTGTTTCGTTTGCTATTACGATGTCTTTATTATGAAGTCATTCTGTCATCGCAAGAGGGAATAAAAACACAGGTTTCTCCCGAACGAATTTTTTTTTCGTGCGTGTCAAAATATTTTTAAATATTTAATAAAAATTGAAAAATGTCAAGGGCGCCATTTAAACGATTTTTTAAAAAAATCTGTCATAAATAAAATAAAACTAGCAACTGAAATACATTCGTTTTGGTACCTTCTTTCCGATACATATAATTTTTTTAAAAAAAGAAATTAGGAGAATGTGTAAAAACAGCATTTTATACTTAAACTTGGAAGAATAATTTGAACTCCCCCCTAAAGTTCCTTTAACTCCTCCCTTTCGCGGAGGAATACACACTAAACCCTCCTTTTACCACGTGATGGATTGTTACTTTTATTATCTGGTCTTCACCCCGTCATCAAATTTCCCCCTAAGCATTTTCTTTCTGCTTTTCGTTTTTGTTTTGTTTACCATCACAGCTGTGGTCATCTGCCCCTTAACAATCTGCACTCATTTCAGCGAATACTACCGCAACCCTGAAAATAAAATTAGTAAACTTTTGTAAAGGAATTTGAATTTTGCATATTTAGCAGCATTTCCTAATTGGTAGTGATAGAATTTCAGAAGTAAAATGCACAGCAAATATTACTCCGGATGAAGTAATAAAAGTTTTAAAAAAATTTATTTTGGAAAATAAGCAAAGATGAAAAACAACCATTAATAAAAATCATAAATATTATTTTCAAGTGCAGGTCCAGCTGCATATAACACACACATACACACACAAAAAAAAACTTTCATTTTCAAAGTCGACGGCAAAAAACAGAAAAAATTATTCAGAAATCCAAAATTTTGGCAATGAAAAAATAATTAAGATTCTTTAAATTTGACTGTTTATTGCCAAAATTCGTTGATCTCAGATATCTCGAATGAATGAAACTTCGGATCCTTTTGCGATTATACAGGATCAAAAGAAAAAAAATTAATGGAAAAAAAGGAGAAAGCACTAATGCTTTCATAGCTTTTTTTCCCTGGTACTGTACTTTTTTACATACAATTCATAAATCAATGCTATTTTGTCTGCATTCTTTTTTTGTAAAAATTTTATTTATTTGATCTTGTGTTTATGAGATTTTGTACATAAATTTATCTTATTCATATATCTTGCAATAAATAATGGTTAATTTTATTATAAATTGAAAAATAAGATTGCTTTTATCAGAAAAAAACAATTAGCGGTAATAATTCATTTAAAGAAAGTAAGATATAAGAACATTTATATTTTTTATTTTTTACTAATACTTGAATATTCTCAAGTTTCTGAATGGGTTTTCTTCAGAATCGTTGATATCTATAGTCATAAAAGAGTAAAAAATGTATATATGTGTATATATATTACAATAGTTAACTAAGCAACATCTTTATTAAAAAGTTGCCTTTGACGATCAGCTGGTTCAATAGCAGAAAAAATATCTAAAGCTTTACATATTTTATATAACTTGGTTTCTAAATAGCCTTTTTTGAAAAATATTTAGCTATCAAATCTTCAGTTTTTGATAGCTATTTAATTGTGTCATATTATTATGTAGGCCTTAAACAGTTCTGTTCATTATATTACTTATCTCTTACTAATTTTCTGTCAGAGTGCATAAAATTTACACGATAAATTAGAGTGGAGAGGTTAAATTGGAATTAATATAAACGTTTTTTCTTGAAATCAAGTACATCTTTTTTTTTAAATATGAAAATTGAAAGCAGAGTCGTTCAGTAATGAAATTGTATGTACATTGCAGAATAACTATTGTCATGTCAGAACATATTTTGGGAATGAGGTTTTCTGGTGTCAACAAAAATCCGTAGGTGAAAAATAAATATTTTAAATTTTATTATCGGCACGAGCATATCGAAAAATCAGCTTTGAATAATGCGTTGCCATAGCATTTACAAAAGCTTTAATTTAAAAAAAAATAAATTAATGACTACAGCCAATAAAACCTAGAATAACGTAATTTTGAGCACATGATTATATGAAATGTAATGAATAGGAAATTATATTTTTTTAAACAATAAAAACGAGAAAAAGTTTTTTTGGATCGTTTGTAATACTAAAGGAACTCATTCAATGAAACCATTAAAATGAATAAAAATATAATTTAAATTGAACGAGCACGTGGTGCTTGGCCGTTCAAGAAATTATGTTCTGACACGATACATTGAAATATGCATAGCAGATTTCATTTAAATCTTTTGTAATTTTCATAACATCTTAAAGAATTATTCAACAGAAATTTCACAGATTTTTCGTGAAATTCAATTTTTAATTTTACTTTCAAAACATTTAAATGATGCAAATATAAATATTATATATGACTTCAGTCAATAAATGTTCTTATAAAAAATATAAAGTTTACATTTTACACAGTCCTTTTGTCCTAAGGAATCATATCCTGAAAAATACTCTTCATACTTCGAGTTTTAAATAAATAAACTTCCTGTCTTCTGCTATCAAATCTGTTAGTTTTTACATATTAATATTAGATCAATCAATATTTCCATAATCAATAATCAATCCAATCACCGTCGAGGAATCCTGGTAGCGTATCTTCTTTGAGACCGTCTATGAAGTGGTCTAAAATCGTCAGTTTTTGCTGAACGATATTCAAAATTCATAAATTATTCAGTTTTAGTGAATGATTCAGTTGATTGGAAATCAAAAATGTTTCCTTTAAAATATTGATGAAGAAAACTGAGTTATCATTAAAAAGATAGGGTTTTTTTTTGCTTTATTGTTATGCAAAAATTAATTTTGTGCTGTTAATAGTTTCGTCAAGTTATAGCATTGTAAATTTTATAAAGTTTTAAAATCTTGTTATTCTTTAATGTAATAAATTATTGGAGGTATAAGGCTCAATGTTAGTAAAATTAATTAATAATAGATTAGAATATTATCTGTACTGCGTATAAATAATACTGAATGAGAAAGTTTTTGTATTAGTTGAAGTTTAAACACTTTCGTTTTTCAAGTCCCTATTTCAGTTGAGAATGTTGAAAATTAAAAGAAATGCATTGCACAAAATGCGGAATGGTATACAGTTTTTAGAAAAGTAGTAAATGTTGAATGTCTCATAGAATTTGAAGCTAAATGTACTCGTGTGAATAAGCAATCAAGAACAAGTAAATTTTAGCAACCATAAATCTAAATTATAAAAATTAACTAAAACTAAGTTGGTCACTGCTTTTATGAAAAAGAAATAATGCTTTTTATTATGTAAGCATTTGTGTAACAATATAATTTACAACTATTTGTTTATCAATTCCTGGTGACATAGGAGTAATCATAATTTCTATTTCGTATGAAGCAATATTCCTACCAAATTATTTAATTGAATCTCGCACAACTTTTTAAAAACCTTTAGTTACAAATACAAATAAACAAAATTACTGACAAGCTTCCAGAAATGCGGAACAGCCTTGATTCATGATGAATGTCAGAGAGAGAAAGCTTTGCAGTTATTTACTCTTTTTTTTTTCTTTTTCTCTGTGTTTAATGTTATTGACCATATTAACCATATTTTATTGAAACAAATTCTTTAGAAATTAGATTCATTTTTTGAAAAATCTCTATCTTCTTTTTATTGTTTCCATATTATTATTTTATTTATAAGTAAAAAAATATTAGACGAATTTTCAGTCTCAAATATTCCAGATTCTGATACAAAATATATCAATAAATACTGGCTAAGCAGATGAATGGTTGTACTTTCAAAATCCAATAAATAATTAAAACAAAACAAATTTAGAAATAATCACACAATTAATGGTTTAAAAATTTTCAAAACCAGGAGTCATTCAATCCAATATGTGCATTTTACAATTTAATTCATTATTTTTCCTTCCAATTTATGTAAATTGTATTAAGTTGGTTATATCCCACGTTTAGGAAAGCTGATGAATAGAATTCATCCTAACGTTATTTCCAAATTAAATACATTTATCTTTTCTTTTTAATGTGGTACAAATGTGCCATTTAATTAAAATTTAGGATATTTTCTTTTTTGCGAAAATCAGGCAGAAATCTGGAGCATCCCAGCTACACAGAAACACCAGGCAATGTTGCACAAGTTGAAAAATACAACCTAATTTTTTTTCATTTCCTTTCTCATTTAAGACAATTCAATATATATTTTAAATAAATAATTTATTTAAAAAATTAAAAAAGGAACATTTTATTAAAATTCACTGTTAGTAATAAAACTATTGAGATAAAGGATTGAACCCATTCTTCGGAAATGAGTCCGATGTCTTACATTTTCATACAAGTAGATCTTGCCCATTCTCCTGGATTGAAAAATTAATAAACGTAATAAGTGTTAAAAATAAAGGCGTGTCAAATAAAATTCTATAAATAATTAAATTATTTAATTACTCCTTCTTAATTACAGGATTCTACGATATTTACAGAATTATAAAAATTAATTAAATGCCCCAAATCAAGGTGCTTCGATAATTAATCAGTGATGAATTCTATGTTCTAAGTTTCCTTCTAACATTCCCGCTGCCCTCAGTACGATTTTCTGTGCAAGCAGAGAAAATCTAAAATATCTAGCTCAAAAAGTATCTTTTCCAAACAAGTTTGGTTTGTGTGAGTGGGGGGTGATGTCCCCCAAAACGGCGTCAGTTTCCGAGAAGCATCTACAAGGATAAAGGGTAAGTTTTATTGGGGGTGGGTCAAATGACCTTCTGAATGTAACACTTCCATACAGCAGTATCTCCTGGGGACCAGGAATTCTTTTCTGGTTGGGTGCTATTCGGCTTGTCAATCAAACCTTTTAAGCTTCTTCTTTCGTTAGCTTAGTCACCGCCCTATCACCCCCACCGATAGGAGGCGCTTTCGTCGACATCGAGTTTTTTTTCTGTATACGGCACTCTTAAGTACTCCTAGTTGAATGGGTGGGTAAGTGAGTAGGCATGTGTCAGGACCTCTTACCATTGATTGATGGCAGGGTGTGGGGGTATGCCGTTACCGATAGTGCTATTACATTATAAAGTAAACAGAAAATGATTTGATATTCAATAGTCATCAATATTTAATAATAATTTTGAGGTTTTTTTAATCATTTAGATTTTAAAGGAGAATATTTCGAGGTCTTTTAGATTTTACATTAGGGGAATATTTAGGAATGCTAGATATTGTCTGATTATCGATATTGTCTAAGTTTTTGAAGAAGTTAATAGCTAGTTTTTTAATGAATTGTTTTAAAGGGGTATAGTCAAGGCATTTGTACATGTTTGTATTATGCATGTAGGGTCTCATATTGCAGATATTTCTAATTAAGTTATTTTGTGATTTTTAAATTAGTCTTGGCGGCATAACTTCACACTGGGGGGGGAGGCATATGTAATTACTGGACGCAAGTAGGCAGTGTAAATAAGTATTTTATTTTGCCTAGACATTTTGGAGTTTCGAGAGATTAAGGGGTAAAATTTACGAGTTAGGTCTCGAAACTTTTTGGTTATATAAAGGAAGTAGAGTTTCCATGTTAGCTTTTTATCGAGTATTACGCCTAAATATTAACATTCCTTAGACCACGGGATAGTTTGGTTTTTAATTTTGACAGGGGGTGGAGTTTAATTTATCGTTGGTTTTATCAAAGAAAATTGCTTCGGTGTTGCTAGCGTTAATTTCGATTTTCCATTTAATAAACCAATCCTCAAGAGATTTGAGGTAACTGTTGAGTGTAGTGATGTAACTTGGATTTTGGTTTTGGGCTAGTATTACTGTGTCATCAGCATACATTCACATCATTGTGTTAAATTGCTTGGAGATATCATCAATAAAAAGAGTGAATAATATGGGCCCTAGTTTAGATCCTTATGGAACACCTGCCTGGATATTTTTGACGTCAGAAGACACTGGTAGAATTCATGATTTACTCTGATTTTAAAGGATATATTACTAAGGTAGGATATTATAATTTTGATTAGGTGTGGGAGAATATTGTAGTTAGTGAGCCTGTAAATAAGGCCATCTTGCCCAACTCGGTCGAAAGCTTTCTGAATATTAAGGAGAACCGCTGCTGTTTTTGGTTTATTTTCAAATCCTGATTCTATGTACTCTATTGCTCTTAAAAGTTGATGGGAAGTAAAAGGATTTTTACGGAATCCAAATTGATCTGGGATGAGAGTTTTCTTGTCATTTAGGAAATTATTTAGTCTATTAAAGATAATGTGCTCTGCAATTTTTCTGACAGTTGGGAGTAGGGAAATAGGTTTATTGCTAGTTGGATCTTTACCATGTGTGGTTCTTTCTTTTCCTGAACTTGAATGTGTGTGCGTGCGTGTGTCTATGTTTGGTGGAGCATCATCCCAACGCCACTTAAGTCATCACTCAAGAGCTAATACAAAGCCATCTCATTCCCGCCTGTAGAACTCTAATCAGTTAAGAAAAAGTAGTCGTGGATGTAAAATGGCGCAACCGTTTTGTCAGGTTCATTAAATTCATTTGTTATCATAAAATGTGTGATTCTTGTGATGTGAAGTATTAATCCCAACCGGGGTTTCCCATTAGAGACTTTTAATTTGATATAGTACGGTTTGTAAAGGCCTGTTTTCGAGGCAAAGTTATATGCCTCCACACACACATATATATGTTGGTATTTTTATAATTTATATCAGATTTACTGGCTTTTATTTAAAAAAAATGTGATCCAATATAAATTCTAATGTTTAAGGAGTCTGAAAAGCTATTATGTAATTGCTGATTTCATTTTATAAATTTTGCAAAGAAGTAACAAACCAAAGAACCATTACATTATGAGCACCTTGTTAATAATCAGATCACCTTTAGCCCACAAAACTGCTAGCACCTAACGAAGCATTGACATCGCAAGGAGCTGATAGGTAATCTGGCACCAAGCGCTTACCAACAGCAATTCGCTGACATTGCAAGGCGTTACCATGACAGGACAAATTTGGTTTTCCAGGTGGGAATGCATATGCTCTTTGGGATTAACGCCAGGTGAATTTTGAGGCTTACTTTGAAAGTCGCTGGAACAACTCCCTGGCGATTCGACTCCAGTGCATTGTCCTGTGGGTAAACGCCATCCCTCGCCAGAAATTCTGTTGTCATGAATGGGTGAACCTGATCTGAAACGATGTTCACGTAGAGCACTGATGTCGGATTTTTGTACTCCATGGAACTTTGGAGCACATTATAATCTGTACCTCCACATCATAGCACCTCCGCCACTTGTCTCGTCCAACTGTGCATCTGGAAATCTGGGTTACCTTTGGACATCGGCGCCTATCGATATGATGGGTCAGAGAACATGATTCGTCAGACCAAGCAACCTTCTTCCATTCTTCTAATGTCCAATTACGATATTTCTTGACCCATTTCAGATGCAACTGGCGTTGACGTGCCGTCAGTGCAGGGACGTGCATCGGCTCCGGGTGCGTGGGCCCATACTCAGTAATGTTCACTGCACAGTATGTTGTGAAGCACTGTCTGGGTTGCCACTGTTGTAGCTGCTGGTGATTTCGACTGTCTCAGGTCTTCGGTCACAGCGAAAAATGCGCTCCGCTCTCCTCTGAAATCAATGCGCGAGAATGAGGCACCGTTGGCGAGCGACTATCCATACGCCACTTTCAATATGTGCTCACAACTGCAAGTGAACAGCCCTCTTAAAGCGACGTTTCTGATATTGTTGATGTTTCTGATCCCAGTCACCGAGCCATAACGATTTGACCTTTATCTTATTGTTTATGTTTTTTTAACCTTTATGATAAATGTCTTTTCCCATTCTTTCGCTAACTGGGCTATATTTGGAAAGCCAATGCATAATCCATTTATACACTCTAACATCAGCCGCACACGCGCAGTAGTTTTGTTCTTGGGCGAGAACATTGTTATAGATGGAGGATGGCTATAATGTAATGGCTCTTCGGTATATATGCGTAATTTTATGTTGAGTTCACTGATTGTAGTTTGTAAGAACATAATGTCAGTCTCCCTAAAGTGTGTAATCACGTATGTAAAGAAATAATCATGCAATGGTAGCGCTTTTGAAAGTTAAAATGTGACAGCACAATTCACATGCTTGACAAATTTTGAATGCAATCGTTGAGCAAACCAATCAACCTGATTTTGATGCTTTCACTAGCTTTTAATTTTCCTATTTTGAAGCAGCAATCATATTTTTATCTAATAAATATTCTGTTGTGGATCATCAAACTCATTGGCATATGCTATATATCATATATTGATCATAAATTTTACTGAAAGAATCGTTTTGATATTGTAGTGCTCAATAAAGAAATACGAAATCGATGTTTATTTTTCTGAAATGGGGCTGGACATTGGCGGCGGTTGAAACTTTCAGATGAAGAAGACTTCGTTGTTTCCCTGTTCTTATTTCATCGGGCAGGGCCACTGGATAAGACACCAGCTCAAAATTTAAGTATGCATCGTTTAATTTCTTGCTTATACTGAATCATTGAGGCAACAAGTATGGTAACCTTAATTATTGTCACATGATTTTGAGTGAGAAAAATCTGTCGTAGTCACAAAGTCTTTTCATGTCGAAAGAAACACTACTGGGGGCACTGGGTCAGAAGGGATCGTTCTCTATTCCAGATCTAAATTACTATCTGAGGATGATTGAATGAAATGTAGTTTGCCCCGTAAAAAGTAAGTTCGCCCCGTAAAAAAGATTTAAGAAGTCAGACTTCTTCGGGTGCTCACGGGTGCTCAGAGGTCCATGCCCTCAGAAGCTGCAGAGCCTTTCCTTCCTTTGTGAATATATATATATATATATATATATATATATATATATATATATAGCATTCGAGGCTATAATTTTTACTTATTTTCTTTCCTCTTATTATAAGTTTAAAAAGGAAATAAGTGCTGTAGTTCTGCTGGATGTTTTAATGAGATACACAAAAATGATTGTCGTAATAAAATGGCATTTTTTTAAAAAATTTTCGACAATCCTGATTGGAATAAAGGTTTCAAGCCTTTTTCGAAGGTGGAGATCATTTTGAAGAATTCATTTAGTGTGTTCCATTTATTGAGTATAGGAAACTGAAACCCAAACGGTCACAGTAATTTTTTAGAAAAACTTTCCAAAGAAAAAGAAATCGGAAGGCAATCCGCCGTCAAAAACAAATGTGGACAATTAAAAAAATCGTAAGTCCATTTCTAATTTGCTTGAATGATGAAATTTTTGACAATTTTGAATATGCGTAGACGGTTTTAAAATGTTTACATAAAAAGTACATTACAATTTTCATACAAAGTCTCATCTAAATTTAATTGATGTAAGTAAACAAGTTCCTGTTGTTGAAAATATCAGTCTTAACTTAAAATTAACAACCGCTGTCATGCTAAACTTTTTTGGAAATGACTAAATTTCTTAAAGGTTTATTTAATAAGTGAATATTTTACTAACTACTGAAAATCTTATTATCAGCATTTATAATTGATGTATTTTATTGAAAGTGTTCTTAATTTGATAAATTGAATATTGCACATAAGGAAATGGTACTATTCGCTCAGCGTTGCCCGTGACATAGCATCCTAGAAGAAAAATTAGCTTCACGCTTAAGTCTAGCCTCCATCCGATATGACATGGGCGTGTTACGCTACATCAAACAAACATACAAATATATTTCGAAATTATCAAAAATAGCTAAGAAAACAAATTTTTATAACACATATTCAGAATTATTTAGACTTTTACAAGGCTAAAAATTTGACATGCCGTAGGCAAACACATTCGATTATTTCGCTGCTCAGGAGATTCATTCTGTCTCCGCAATTCAGTTGCACTTCAATTTAAATAAAGACGGTTATTTCGCTCATTAAAAGACACTCCTTCCATTAATGTGGACATTATTTCACTGATATTCGTTAACCGAACGTTTCTTTCCTCTTAACTTTCCTTATCTCGAAACAAGCAAAGCTTTTTGGCAATAAATTGTTCCCACCAAGGTTGGATTTCCCTCTTTTGGGCATAATGAAATTTGAATCACTATTTAAAATCAAACGTAAGCAAAGAAATGTATTGCGTATGCATACCACAACTATTGCTATTTGCACATGTGCAGTTTTAGATTTTCACGCATGCTCGGATAAGTTAAAATTGGAACTACAAAACTTCCCTTTTTATTTTGATACGATTTTAAAGCATTAAAACATTCCCCAAAAAATGCTTTACAAAGTGCTGAAAATGTTTCTAATAACAATTAACTTTTTCTCGAATTTCTGTGGTAACATAGAGACGCTTTCAGGAGACTTTATTTTTTGCTATGAATAGATACTATTTTCTGTCACTTTATTAACGGAAAATAAGTTTCTTGCTACTGTCGGATTTTGAATTTTCGGCCCTATGTATATATGCAGGGTGGCCAAAAAAAAACAAAAAAACTTCCCCTATATATGAAACCCTAGCGGCTCAAGCAATCGAATTCTAAATTTCAGACAGGGTTATTTGAAGGTATGCGCTGGAGATTGTGATGATTCTAAACAACGCAGAGCTCTCAGTTACGGTTAAAGTGAGAAAATTACGAATTGCGACACCCATTTTTTCCTAGGTTAGCGTATTGAAAAACCACAACTGGCGCTGGAACGATTAGCGCGTGACGAAAACTGCCGGCCTACAGCATTTGCGAAGAAGAGCCTTATAAAGGATCAATGACAACACAGAAAGGAGAAGCTTTGAAGCACTTTGCATTATTCACCCAGTTAAACAGTAGAAGAACCAATCGCAGAACACCACGTGCAAAGCATGGCTTGTGGAAAAATCTTTAAAAACCTGTGTGGAAAGAGTGTTTCTTCAGCCAGATATTCGATTGTGCAAACAAGATGACGCTTACAAAGAAACAACGAGGTGAATTGATAAGGCTGTTTCATCTGAACGGGAAAAATGTTGCCGAAGGAATTCGAATTTATGGGCGAAAACACAAGCTAAGAGGAGGCCCTTGTTGAAGCAGTGTACGAGATTTGGTAAGAAAATTTGGAGACATTCGATACATTTACGATCGACCTCTATCCGGGTGTCCCTCTGTCCAGTTGAAATGGTTGCGGAAGTGCATAAGACGATCACTGCAGGTCCATCGCATACTGCAAGAAGTGTTGCTCGCAATTGGAATTTACCGAAGACCACAGTTCTCAGGCTTCTGCGCTTCGTTCTGCGGACCTTTCCTCATCGGTTTCAGCGCATCCAGATGTTGCAGTCTGGAGATGAGCGACTGCGGGGGGGGGCTTCGCAAATTTTTTCTTCATCAGGTATGATGATGATGATGACGACAGATGACCGCTGCTGATGATATGGAGGGATGAGCAACATTTCTCTTTAAATGGAAACATTAAATCAAGAACTGTGTTCTTTGGGCTGACAAAACCCCTCAAGATGCGGGGCCACCTCAAGTGGCACCAGTGCCTTTGCACGGCTCCAAAAGCACTGTGTGCTGCTGCATCGCTAGCGCATTTGCTCTCGGCCCGTACTTCTTCGAAGAGGTCACTACCACAGGTTTGAAGTCGTGCTCGGTATAATTAAATGTTGCAGTATTACGTTATTCTTTAATTGCAGCAATGAAATGTCCTTAGCGGCATTGTATGGATGTAAGATGGGGCTCCTCCACCCGTCATCCATGTGTTCGACCAGTTGGATCGTGCCCACCGCGATCTTCTGACCCGACTCCTATGTATTTCGGGTTCTAAGATTAAATGAAATCTAAGGTGTACTCGTCTGATGCAAGATATGTGTCAGAATTGAAAGATGCTATGACATGTAAAGTTATGCAGATTCCTTCTTCCATATTAAGTTCGGCATTGCTGTCCTCAATTTCCCGAATGCAATGCGTTGTTCCCCGCAAAAGTGAACACGTTGAAAACCTGTAATTATGACTTTCCATTCCAATAAAAGCTTTTTCCCCCTCTCTGTGTTGTCGTTACACCTTTATAATGCTCTTCTTTGCAAATGTTTTATGCCAGCAATTTTCGTCACACGCTACTCGTTCCCATGCCATTTGTGGTTTCTCAACCCGCTGGTCAATTTGTGCAATAAAAAAATGGGTGTTGCCATTCGAAAATTTCAAAATTCTTTCACTGTAACCATAACCCTGAGTTCTGAATTGTTTAGAATCAACACAATCTCCAGCGCATACATTCAAACAACCATGTGTGAAATGTTGTTTCGATTGGTTGAACGGATAGGCTTTTAGGTTTTCATATTTAGGGGAACTTTTTTTGACCACCCTGTGTGTGAGTGTGTGTGTGTGATTAAAGTTTTGGAAATATATTTCATTCAGTTAAATGTTTAAATGCAAGGGAATCGATTACTAAGTATGAACTCTGATGTCAGTGGATTACACGCTGCTTCTTATTAGACTATTAATTTTTCATAAATTTGCAAATTGCGGTTCGACAAGAACCGCAATTTGCAAAATAAACTGCAAGAGCTTCAGGTTTCTGTGAGAAAAAATGAAATATTTTTCCTGAGAGTATTTTCGATGATATTAAAATGACGGCATTAACAGGTTTCACTAGAAAAGTTTTTCTCTATACAGATTCTTTTTGAATTCTAAAATTAAATTTTGCATCCAGATGATTTATATGTTCCGTTCCTTGTTAAACTAAGAACTGAAATTTCAGATTCAACTGTTTCAAGGTATTTTAATTTTGTAACAATAATCTTATATGAATAGTAGAAACTGTTACCTATATTTCCTCTATAGTCATTAGTTATTGAAATCTTGACAAAGCAGATTGCTTCTAAAAATAAAGAATCCCGTCTTTACTGACTGCATTGAAAATCCTATAACCTAGAATCCGGCTGCATAACAAACGATTTCCGGTATTTATATGGAAATAAATACTTTGAAAGGTGTGATAGTCGAAATGCCTTCAGGAGCTATCAGCTTCATTTCACCATTATACGGTGGTAGTATATATGACAAGGAACTTTTTATCAAAAGCCATCTGATTGAGGAATTAGAATCCAATGATGTTATGAGGTCAGATAAAGGTTTCCAAATTGAACAACAACTAGGAAAATTGAGATATGAATTAAAATGTCCCAAATTTTTAAAGGATTATATTCAATTTAATATAGTGAAAGAATATGATAACTGCAGAATATTTGATGTAAAGATTACAGTAAAAAGAGCTATTTCAAGAATTAAAATGTGAAAATATTTTGGATTGGCTCCCCCTTATATATGTTAACATAATGTCAATTCAGTATTTTTTATATTTGCATGTTGTGTAACTTTCAAAGACATTCATTAGTATCAAATAATTCTTGTATTTGATTTTTAGTTTTTGTCATTTTAATAAAATGCATTGCGAGGTTTTAACTTTTTATTATGAACCTTAAAGTTTTCATTGTCTTTTAGTTGTTCATATAATTTAGTTATTGCTATGTAATCATGTCTAATAACTAAAGAGCAATCCATTTATTCTTATTAGTATTTTTTTTCTTCTTCCCATAATTATCATTTTTGTTTTATTACAGTAGGAATAAAAAAAATTAGCATTAATGATGGCATTTTTTAACATTTTGGGGATTAATTGTATCCCTTTTAGCTTTATTTACTAACTGTAGTTAATTATTCATTGCTGGACAATCAAATTATTTTGGTAGCAAAACCAGTCGTCGAATTTCCCTTTCATGGTCTCCTAAGTTTTTTTTTTAAATTTTAACACAATATAATGATGAAGTGAAATGGATGGCTCCATAAGGCATTATTAATTGGTTTTTGACATGCATTGTAAGAGATTCAAGGTGAATTAATGTCAAACAACTGTTTCTGTTGTGAAAAATACAATGTTGTAAATTTCTTGTATTTAAACTGAAATTGATCGTTATCATAATATCATGCTATACCATTGTGCACCTTGGTAATTTCTTCATTAAAGAATATAGGTCTCTTCATTGAAAACCATTTTTTTTATTTCCAGCTATAATACATATATATTTCGCACAGGTACACCTTCATGATTTATGATTTTACCAGCACATAAGTAATTCAGTTCAGAGTTCCACTAGGGAAAGGCGTTGTGATTTAGATAAGTAAAGAGTCTCTCGGAGGTGAAAGATATGATGGAGTTCTGGAAACTCCCGCAAGATTCAGCCCGAGGTCGGGGTTCTCTTCTCGTCGATTAACCTGCTGGATTTCTGGAACGCAAGATGATGAACTGGCTGGAAGAGCAACTCAGAAGACGGCTGTTCAACTAATTGGAGATCTCCCAAAAGCTCGGATGAGCTTTCACCGTTCAGTAAGGGCGCAGAAGTCTAAAAGTTCCGATGAACTTCACGTGCGCTCAGCTACAGGGCGTGGCTGCCTACGTACACTCCAAATTCTTCTCCCGAGAATTTTACACAGAATTCCAAGCTGAATTCTAGCTCCAATCACTAGCTGTCGCTTCGTCAGTCGACTCTCTCTGTTGGCTTCCTCCTCTCGCTCCTCCATTCGGTTCCCTTTTCTTCTCGGTCTCAAAGGCCGTCCCTCGGTGGTAAATGACCAATCAGGATAATTCCCAAGTTTCATTGGATCATATGACGTAAGTTATCTTTCCAATCACAAAAGAGGGTAAAACAGCGATTAGCAAAGAGATGTCTTGGCCCGGTCTTGTCTGCTGTCTTTTCTCAAGAATGGAAATGCCATCTGCCGCTGATCCCCATTGTGCCGGCTTGAAGGGCGGGCGTCTTTTATCTATTGACAAGGACACATCTGCTTCTTTCCCCACGTTGTTTGTTCTAACACATGTCCAGTTCAGTGAAGACCTCACAAGTCGCCCGGATATATACCAGGTGTGTGCATTCTCCGCATTTTAAGAATTTCTCCGTTATCTGTGGTTGCTTTCCCGTGGGAACGCAGTTTGCTATATTTCTACTTGCCACTTATCTGGATACGTCACACTCCCTACCACAAAAAAAAGTACGCAGAACATCCGGTACTTTTAAGTTGACATAAATAATGTATCTAAGCGGAAAGTTCTTGATATAAATTTTCCTAAAAAATTATGTTATTGTTGGTGAAGTTACTGGACTAATATTCCATATAAAAATGGACATGGATAATGCAGCAAAGTGCAGATAAACATTTTGAAGGCGAATTTTCTATAATGCAGCATCTTCATTCCTCATGTGCAAACTTTTGATGGAATCCTTTGCAGCTTCAAATTAAAATCGAGAAGTAACCGATTGCAAAAATTCAGTGTTTATAGTTTCGGAATCTACTTGTTTTGTATTATTAAACAACAAAAAAATAATGACAAAATTCTTAAAATAAAAAAAAACAGTTTTAAGAATGTATAATTAAAAATATTGATATCTTCTAGAATTTCTAAAAATTGCTGAAATAGTTCAGATACACTTAGAAAATATAGCATGATAAATTTGATCCTGAAGTAAAAATTAAATTATTGATGGAAAATAAAAGAGGACTAAAATCTAAACAGTAGAAGAAGAAGAAAAAAACATTTAAAGTCTTGAAACAATAAAGTAGAGTTGAATTTTAGGAATGAAATTACTCTTTCCGGTTATCTTTTGAAACAATTATTTAAGCATATAATTTTAAATTGCATTGGAATTAAATTTAAATCACCAAAAAAAAAGTCATTTTAAGATTATGTAAAGATTATTTTAAAAAAGAGTATTACTAAAGTACAGAGTGTGTCACAGGGTATGCAGCGTCTAATGTTTACAGATTCGAATAGAAGACGTCAAGGCAAGTATTTTGAAGTAAAACTTGTGGAATCTCCGATTATAGCTTCATAGTCTAATTTAGGTGTGAAGCTTGTGTTATAAAAACTTCAAGAAATTTAAAAAAATGAAAATCAATGTTTATTGAGAATTTTCAATGCAACAAATTTTCGAAATGTCAACAGTTCGAACTAATGATGGGACTATGTCTGAAATCGAACTTCGCAATTGTTTTCTGCAAAACATCTGTTCTTATTTCTTTGACCTCTGTTTCAATTGCTGCTCTCTAGTCGTCCAGTTTTGAGGTTTATTGTGAGATACAGTACTGTATTAATTAATTGGGACCAACACAAAAATTTTCACAAATGTTGTTTAATTAGTATAGGTTAACTTACATTTACGATACAGCAATCTAATTGAAAATATATCCTCCTCCAGCTTGAATAATATCCTGTACACATTTGGCATGGATTTCAATATAGATTTTTAATCTCGTCGTCATGAAACCAAACTTTTATAGCAATCTCAATCCTTTTTTTCTTTGTTGAGCAATCCAATTTACGTTTCTTCGCAAGGCTCCTCAAATTTTCGATGGGATTTACTTCAGGAGAATTACCAGGTCATTCCGAAACCGTTATTTTCTGTTTAAAAAAACGTTGTTAGCTTATAGTTATAGCATGGAGCAATATCTTGTTTTTAAATGAGAGCTTTTGTAAATGTAATGGAAACACGTTATTAAAAGCTGATTTTTTGAGATGCTCGTGAATTTAATAAAATTTTTAATTTTCAAACAAAACAACATCATATTCTGATGTGATAAAAAAAAACTTTTTTTCTGCACAAAATAAAATCAAATTCGCTGGAGTTCTATGAAAAGAGCATGAGGAAAAAGCAACCAATTGAAAGAATCGCTTGATTTGTAGGAATTAATTCAAATGCAAGCTATACTTGACTCTTAGTTACATGGCGTTTCATGACATCATTTCGAAACATTCCTGAACAGATTTGTAAAAATTGTGCAACTATATTCGATATTCGACCTCAAACATAAAAGCACTATTTCCTTTTTCTATCATGAAAGGTGCTCTCCCCCCCTATTTCCGGCTGAAGGTAAAGGGATGCTCCCACGATCTTAATTCGGAAACTGCTGGCAGATGTTCAATGAAGATTTCCGGAAGTGAAAACAGAAAAAAAAAACTTTCTCGGCGACTCAAAAACGGAATCTGAGCAGAATTGATGTTTTTAAAACAAACCGCCGATAACCGGACAAATAAAACCAACTGGATAACAATTTGATATGTCTACGACTTGTGGGGACCCTCACTAGAGATGTTAGATAAGAAGTGCCATTCGGCTCGATTTGTAATAAATATTTGATGCTTTTGTTAAAAGGAAAGCGGAAAGCAAACAGTCTTAAATTTGTTGTATAACACAACTGAATTTCATATCTTTTTTAAAGACATGTCAAATAAAAATTCAATGTCCTAAAGCGTAGTACTATGACACTGGGAACTGGAAAGTTGAGAAGTGAACTCGGTGTTTAGAGTAAGTTGGCTCGCAGCATCAGGAAGAATGAGCATTTGAAGAGTAGCTATTGATCGCAGAGTCCATTAATTAGGGGTGTTCTGAATGGATTTCAAAAAGCAAAAATAAATCACTATAGAAAGAACAGATCACTATAAAAACGAAGTCGGAAGGGCTCTCTTTCTGATCGACTGTTATCGTTCATTAGATAAAAACACTGAGCAATGATTCGCATCAAAGAGTTGAACGAAAAGGACAAAGCCCATAACCATGCAATAGAAGAGCGCGCAACACGCCGCAGCTTCCGAAACATTAGTGACAGCAAGTTAAAAAAAAAAAAAGGAAAACAGTGACAACTAAAATTGCAAAGAATTGCCGATGCGACATCGACTAGCACTTCCTTCTGATGGAAGCTATCGCTGTTTTCTCATCACAGAAAGCGGTCTTCTTCACAGGCTCAATCATCGTAATATTGATTCTTAAAGATCCAGTAAGTTAGAAGGATTAAGAAACTGATTCAACAACTGATGGCTGGACGCAATATATATTTATTTTTATGAGTAGTTCATTTAAAACTCGTTTATTTCTATTCTCAACAAAGCTGCCTCAGCGACGGTCTGAAAATGATCTGATTGGAGTTCGTCCTCATTTCCAAAGAAGTTTCTGAAACGCTTCTCTGCTCTGAAATCAACTTTGGGGGTTCGTAATTTTATTTTCATTAACTGGTTTAGTATGAATTGCTTATTTCCATTGTATGAAATTTTGTGCTTTATTTACTGAATGAAATTACTAAGTTATGTGTTGCATTTCCTGATTCTATTTTAAATTTCCGCTTCCATGCTGAGATGCCGCATTTTGGCACAAATCATTTTTATTCTGACCTGTGTATTAAATAAACTATGAATTTCTGCCCTTAAAAAGTTATATATATTTTTGAAGGCACGTATTTGTGTGCTTATTTGTTTAAACACCTTTTTTAACCAGAACAAAAATAATATTTTGGAACAAGCAATAACGAATTCATTGAATTATTAGAACGCACATTGTTTGTTAACTGTGCATGATTCATTGAGAATGTTTTTTAAAAAAATATTTGCTGTCAGTTTAGATTGAAAGTCTTTTCTCTTTCCTTTTTCTTGATACGAATTCTCGGAACTAAATTGACAGGTAAATAGTTGTTGGGTTGACGAAGCGCCTAGCCCCGGCAGGGGCTTATCCCCGAAACTGGTAGATTACAAGTGACCTGGCTTGGACGATGGACCATAACCTTCTGCGATGAGAGCTGGAATGAGTTCTAGACCTGCAGTTGGAGAATTTATAATTTCTGTTTTGGGCAGGAGGGGGTGAGGTAGAGTGTATCAGGACTGTTTGCTATTGGTTGAGGAGGGGTGAGGGGCGTGGAGGTAGGGCTCCTTGCAAGAGAGATTAACTTAGACTTTTGAGTTGAAGAAATTATGTGAATTAATGATTGAAAATAAGATATTACTAGTTAGAGATTACAGTTGAGCAAAATGTTTCTAAGCCTTCTAAGCTTACTAATCGGAGTATATCTAGGTATTTTATTAATTGCACCATTTTCAATGGACTCTAAGTTGTCAAAAAAATTTAGCAAGCTTCTGAATAAATTTCTTAAGGGGGCATATTTTAATGCTTTGTACATATTTGCATTTGGCATGTACCAGTGCATTTTACAGATATTTCGAATTAGGACATTTTGTAATAGTTCAACCATTTTAAGATTAGATTTAGGAGCATACCCCCACACAGGATAGGCATAGGTAATTACTGGACGCAAATAGGCGGTATAAATAAGCATTTTATTTTGCCTAGTAATTTTTGAGTTTCGAGAAATTAAGGGATAAAATTTATGAGTTAGGTCCCGAAACTTTTTAGTTATAAAGTTAAAATGGGGTTTCCAAGTTAGTTTACTGTCTAAAACGACTCCTAGATACTTGCATTCCTTAGACCATGGATTACCTGATTTTTTAATTTAAGAAGGGAAAGTTTTTATGATAGTTATATCTAGTAAAATAAATGGCTTCAGTTTTTGCAGCGTTAATTTCACTTTTCCATTTGCAGAACCAGTGTTAAAGTGACTTAAGATGGTGATTAAGAGCTATTGTGATGTAATTTGGATTTTTGTTGCGCATTAATATTGCAGTGTCATCAGCGTACATACATAGTAGGGTAATAAATTGTTTGGGGATATCATTAATAAAAATAGAGAACAAAATAGACCCCAGTTTAGATCCTTGCAGGACAACTGGATGAATTGGCTCAATCTCAGAATAAACATTGGTCTGGCTTAAATTCCAGAGTCCATTAGTTAAAATAACGACGGACCAGTGTTGTCTTTTTCTAAATTATTTATTCACATCACACAGGACAACACAAAACATTAATATAGATAAGGTGATATTTGTAGTTGCGGGTTTCGAATTAAACACTGCACTGTGATCGCCCACGCGTGTTATTGCCGAAATCCCTACGGCGTCTGCCCGGGGGTCTGCCTCGGGGTGTTCTGTTTACACTCATGATCACATGACCGGTTGGGAGCGCGCATGCGCCAACATCCCGCCCGGCCTCGCTATGTTCGCATGCAAGAACTCGAAATTTTTCACACTTATTTAACACAAGTAAATAAAATACTACATATTTATACATCAAATTTTTTTAATACAACTATTTTGCACAGAATTATACATTTCTAAAATATTTTTCAGTTAATTCAGTATTAATTAAATATATGAGCAATAACAATAATAAAACACATAAATCACAATGATAAATATATGTGATTTGAATTTAATATATAATACAAGCTAAATATACATAACAAGTTCATTAATTTTAGAAAATGTTTAATTTTCAACAGGCACCACACTTAATTTGTTCATTGATCTTTTGTAAATACCCTTGCTAGTTTTAACATCCACCACTCTCACTTTATTATCTTTTCCTGGAAAAAGTGATATTACACGTCCCATTAACCATTTACAGGGTGGAAGATTTTCTTCCCTGATTAAGACCATGTCTCCTAACTTTATATTTTCTTGATTAACTGCCCACTTTTTCCTTTGTTGTAAACCCTTTAAATATGAAAGACTCCATCTCTTTCAAATTGTTTGGATTGACTTAGTTAATCTTTGCCATACATTAAGGCGATTTGACACTAGATCTAAAAGAAAAGGTTCAACTATCGCTGTTATTGGCCTCCCTATTAAGAAATGTGCCGGAGTTAGCATTTCCAAATCCTCAACATCAGTTGAAAGTGGCGTAATTGGACGAGAATTTAGAATCGCTTCTATTTGGGCAGTCAACGTTAGCAGTTCTTCGTAAGTAAATTTTGAGTTCCCTGCTACGCGTTTGAAATGGTACTTGAAGGCTTTGATATTGGCTTCCCGCAGTCCTCCCCCATTCGGACTTCTAGGAGGAATAAAGTTCCACTCAATATCTTCTTCTGCGAAAAAGGCATATAAGGTCTCATTTTTGTCTTTAACTAATTTATAGAAAGATCTTAATGCTCTGTTAGCCCCTACCATATTAGATCCATTATCAGAAAAATCTTATGACATTTACCCCTTCTGGAAATGAACCTTTTTAAAGTAGCTATTAGAGCTTCAGATGTTAAATCGCTGATTACCTCAAGGTGAATAGCCTTTGTTACTAAGCAAATAAATATACAAACATACATGTAACGGCATGTTAATTTTGCTACCACTAAAATTTTATGATCTAGCAATTTTAATAATATTAATATAATAATTAGAAAATTGTAAATTCCTTATAATATTTACTGAAACAATAATTATTAATTTTTACAGCAAAATATTCTTTGATAAAATGTTTTTTGTATTTTCTTTTTAAATATATTTTCTGTTAACGTAAGGTTATAATATCTTAACTGTTCGATAACTTAACTGCTTGTAAAAAAATGTTTTGCTCTCAGATTCAAATCTGGCGTCGCTTGCGAAGTTGTTAAAATTTGGAGTCTGCAGTTGTCAAATAAATCCTATAAAAATTATAGAAATGTTATGTTCTTGAAATTGTGTTATTAATAACTATTTACATAACACGAAGCACATAACAATTGGTGACCCTACTTTTACGAAGACAACGGATAGCGGACATTTTGCAAGTGAGAGAAATACTGTCATGGATGCTGAAGTAAACAAAGTAAGCATCAAGATTTCACCATTTTGGCCAGAAAAACCGGATATTTGGTTTTATCAAGTGGAAGCGCAGTTTCAAATACATAAAATTTCCTCAGAGGAAACAAAATTCACATATTTGATTTCCCAGATGGAGCCGAAATATATTGAACATATATGCGATATTATAAAGGACACTAAGCCTAATAAATATGCCTTGGCAAAAGAAAGACTTTTAAATATGTTCAAGGAAAGCGAAAACAAGAGGATTCAGCGCATTGTTAAAGGACCAGATCTTGGCGATTACAAGCCAAGTCAGCTCTTGCAAAAGATGAAAAATTTAGGAACAGACGATTTTTCTGAAAAAGTTTTAAAATCTTTATGGCTTGATAAAATGCCTGAATATATTCGTAACATTCTTCTTGTTAGTGAAGAGAGCTTAAACAAACTGGCTACGATGGCTGACAGAATTTACGAGATGAAATCTGAAAATGAAGTTCATGCTGTTTCGCCAAATGTTAGTTATACTGGCGCTTTATTGGCAAGAATAGCTGCATTAGAACAAAAAATTGATTCAATGCAACTAAATGATCGTTCCAGATACAAGTTTAGAAATTACCGGAATACATCCCGAAGTCTCAGCCGTTCAGCCAAGCGATTTAACCAGAAAGGTAAATATTGCTATTACCATTTTAAATTTGGCGATCGTTGTCGACCTGAGAAATGTTACTCGCCATACGCTTGGCTCGAAAAGGCGGAAAACTCAAGGATGCAACAGGATTAGCAGCTACCGCTGCTGCTGATATAAATGAAAGCCGCAAGTTTCGTCTATTCGTAAAGGACAAAAACACAGGACTGCGGTTCCTAGTGGATTCAGGAGCTGATTTAGCCTCATTCCTGCAACTCATCAAAATAAAATAGGTGATGATTTTAAATTATATGCAGTGAATGGTACGGAAATTCCTACTTGCGGAATTAAAATTTTAAACCTGAATTTAGGCCTTAGAAAATTTAAATTTCCTTTTATATTAGCTAAAGTTGATAAAGTAATAATAGGAGCTGATTTTTTGAATAAATTTAAACTTTTAATAGATATTCATAATAAACAACTTATTGATGCAATAACTAATCTGTCTGTTCGACACCACATAACTGCAGTATCTAATGATAATATTATTAGTAGTTTGGATAAAACTTCTAAATATTTTAATTTATTACAACAATACCCAAATTTCACTAAGCCTAATTTAACAGTATCTAAATTTGAGCATGATGTTCAGCATTTTATCACAACTAAAGGACAACCTACTTATTCCAAAGCTAGGCAACTGGATTCCAAGCGATTACAGATAGCAAAACAGGAATTCCAGTACATGTTAGAAAATGATATTATTCGGCCATCTAAATCGCAGTGGTCTAGCCCTCTTCACATGGTTCCCAAGAAAGATGGTTCCTTCCGACCTTGTGGGGATTACCGTCGTTTGAATGCTCAAACCATACCAGATCGTTATCCTATACCTCGGTTAGAAGATTTCAACCACATTTTAAAGAATACTAACATTTTTTCTAAAATTGATTTGCATAAAGCATATTTCCAAATTCCTATTCATGAAGCTGACAAGCAAAAAACTGCTATAATAACACCTTTCGGCTTGTACGAATTTAATGTAATGAGTTTTGGTTTACGTAATGCTCCTTCCACTTTTCAAAGACTTATCAATGAAGTATTTAGAGGACTAAATTTTGTGTTCCCATATTTGGACGATGTTTTAATTGCTTCGGCTACAGAAGAAGAACACGTAAAACATTTAAAATTAGTTTTTGAGAGATTGCAAAAATATGGATTGAGACTTAATATTTCTAAATCTGTTTTTGTAGTTAAAGAACTGGAATTTTTAGGTTTTCTAATAACAAGTGAAGGATCAAGGCCTCTTCCTGAAAAAGTTCAAGCAATTCTCAATATTAAACTGCCTGAAACTGTTCATCAGCTACGAACTTTGCTTGGAATGGTGAATTTCTACCGTCGCTTTCTGAAGAACGCCGCTAGTACTCAAGCCATTTTACACGAATACCTAAAAGGAGCAAGGAAAAAAGATAATCGAAAAATAAATTGGAATAACGAAGTCATTGAACAGTTTGAAAAATGCAAAAAAGAGTTAGCAAATGTTGCTTGTCTGTCTTTCCCAAATGCAGAATTGCCTCAGTCGTTGTGCACAGATGCTTCAAATACAGCAGTGGGTGCAGTATTACAACAACTAGAAAACGGCAAATGGAAACCGATTGGATTTTTTTCCAAGAAGCTTAACCACGCTCAGCAAAATTATAGTACCTATGATCGGGAACTTCTCGGAATTTATCTATCCATTAAATATTTCAAACATATGTTAGAAGGAAGAAAATTCACAGTTTAAACTTACCATAAACCATTGATCTACGCATTTTTGCAAAAGTCCGATAAAGCATTTCCATGTCAAATGAGACAACTCCAATATATTTCAGAATTCACAACTGAAATCAAATACATTACAGGAGAAAGTAAAGTGCTAGCGGATACTTTATCAAGAATTGAGGAAATCGCCTTAATAGATTATGAACTAATTGCTAAAGAACAAGAGCAAGATGATGAATTTCGGACATGTCAGAAACTTTGTTTGTCATTCAAAAAGTATCCCCTTCCATCTGGAAATTATTTATGGTGTGATACTTCAACTCAGCATATTAGACCTTACATACCTAAAATTTCCGCATGAGAATATTTCATCAATTTCATGGATTGTCTCATCCAGGAATTAAATCAACAGTCAAACTTATTTCTACAAAATTTATAAGGCCAAATATTAAGAAACATGTCCAGCAATGGGCAAAGTCATGTATTCCATGCCAAAAATCTAAAGTAACTCGCCATACAAAATCAGTATTGGGAGAATTTCAAAAACCGTCTGGAAGATTTCGGGAAATACATATTGATATTGTAGGTCCACTACCACCATCAAAGGGTAACATCTACTGTCTAACATGTATTGATAGATTCACAAATTGGATGGAAGCTATTCCACTGAAAAACCTCTCTACTGAAACAATATCAAGAGCTTTTTACAGTAATTGGATAGCAAGATTTGGAGTTCCTTCGAAACTTATCACTGATCGTGGAACCCAATTTATCTCCGAAATTTTTCAAACCCTCTCAAAAATCTGTGGCATTAAGCTTTTACATACTACAGTCTATCACCCACAGTGTAACAGAAAGGTGGAAAGATTACATAGATCGATAAAAGCTGCTTTAAGAGCCCATAATAATGTATCTTGGAGTGAAACCCTACCAACAGTGCTCTTAGGTTTACGAACTGCAATCCACCAAGATACTAACTATACAATAGCAGAAATGGTGTATGGAGAGAAGATCAAACTTTCTGGAGAATTCTTTGAGTCAAATATACAATATATATCACCAGGAACTTTTATAAATGATTTAAAAAATGCTATGGAATTGATGAGACCTAAAGAAACTCAACAGAAAAATCATTCTAAAATATTTGTACATAAAGATTTAGAATCAACTTCCCACGTTTTCCTTCGCATTGATAGATTAAGACAGACGCTCGAACCCCCTTATGAAGATTCATATTTTGTTATCAACCGTACGCCAAAATATTTTACTCTGAAGATAAAGAATAAAGAAATTAATGTAACAATAGACAGATTAAAGCCAGCATATCTACTATCCCAAGAAAATCCGGAACAGGAACAGCTTGTATCTCCAACTTGTAAGAAGATTATACCTGCACCACAACCAGCAAAGATTCCAACCAAAGAAACTGTGTCTCAGCCTGTTCTTAAATCAGCTTTAAGACAATCTCGAACTGGCAGATTTATTAAGACACCATTGAGATTTAAAATTTGACTTCTTACTATATACCATTGCCTAAATAATTACTTCCTACCTCCTAACGTAACTTTGTTACCGGCAAGGGAGTATATGTTGTGAAATGAATCTTAATTCTTTTAAAATAATGTACGAGTAGTTAATAATTATAAATATAATTTTGTAAATAGTTTTAATTAAAATCGACGACAGTGATATAATTTTGAAACTGTTGTTTTTGGATATTGTTTTTATAATATTAATTTAAGGTAATGTATAAGCCAGAATATTGAAACTGTATTATATTGAATTGTGTGATAATAATTTATTAATGTAGTTATTATTCTGAAATATTTAATATATTTTAAGAATTGACTTGACTTGAATATAAATATTGAGGGATATAGCGACAAAGGCTGTTATCCCATTGGAGGGAAAATGTTACAGTTACAGGATATCAAAATACTTGAGGGCTTGAATAAAGATGTTTAGATGTTGTTTGCTTGCGAGAGCTTGAGACAGAAGAGAGGCAAAAGAAATGTTCGGCTGTTGGATGCTGAGTTTTTTCCAGAGCGCTTCTCTGTGGAGCACATATTTTGAGCATTTTAACAAGATGTGGCAAATGTCGTTGTCTTCGTGACATTGGATGCACAAGGGGTTATCTGAGAGATTGAACCTGTGGAGAAGACTTGGGGTAATGATCATTTTACAAATCACTCGTGCAATAAGTTTATCTTGAATCCTACTTCTAGTCCAATTAGTGATTGCGCTGATATCCGGGAAATCCCCGATCAAGGCTAGATATTTGCTCCTGTGATAATCATTTGAGGCGATTTTTGAAGAGATCTTTCTCAGATTAAAGATCGCATCCTCCGGGGAGATCCACTGAATGAATGACGTAGATTCCGTCACTTCTTTTGCAAGTATGTCTGCTTTTTCGTTCCATGCAATAACAGAGTGACCAGGTACCCATAGAAGAGAGATGTTTTGGTTCAAATATTTTTTTGTATAAATTTTTGAGGCTAAACGTTGAATAATTTTAGGCGAATGGAAATTGATGTTTTTGAGAGCGATCAAAGCAGAATAATTGTCAGAAAGAATTAATATATCTTTATTTGGTACTGTCAGTTCATCCAGAGCTTGACAGATTGCTAAGACTTCTGCTGTAAAAATGGAATTTATAGCATGAATGCGATAAATGAATTTTTGAAAACAAGAGATACCAGCAATTGAGGTGAAAAACTGTGATTTTGAACCATCAGTGGCTATGATGAAATGATTCGGAAATGTTTTCTGAATACATTCGTTGAAGCTTGCTGCGATGACAGAAGCTGGGAATTCTTTATTTTGAAAATTGAAATCCTTCAGAAAAATTTCACAAAGATCGGGGCTGGAATGGGGAAAAATTGGTATTTTTATTAGATGTTTCGAAGAACAATTAAGACTTTGAAATGAAGCATTGAGCATTTCTTCATCCTTTTCAGTCAATAGGACATTTAGTTCATCAGTGCTGTTTGTTAATTGTTGGTTGGTCAAGGGAGAGAATGGAAAATTTGTCATTTGTTTGATGAAAAATTGGATTGCAAGACGTTTAATTTTTTCTGAAAGAATTTCTTGTCCTGAAAGTTTTAATGAAACGGTGTTAGGGGTCCAGATGGGGACGCCAAGTGCTATTCTCAGTGCCATTGTTTGGATTGTATTACAAGATTTGAGATGGGTTTCAGAGAATTTGTTAATAATAGGACTACTGTAATAAAATTCACTAAGTATGCTGTTATTAACGATTGTGATTAAGTTTTTTGTTCCTGAGCCGTGTCTCATAGACCCTAATATTTTAAGACCTTGTATTTTTTAAGTGCCTTATTTCTAAGACTTTTTAAAATTTTGCCATTTTGATTAGTTTTAGCGAACGGAATTCCAAGATATTTGATCGATTCATTCCATGTAAGTGGAAATCCGCCATATGTTATATACGGAAGTAAAATTGAGCGTTTTCTAGAGAGGTCAATTATAGCACTAATAGTAATTTTATAATAAGAGCACCATTTATAAATACCTTCCAATTTATTTTGCAATTTAGTTTTAATATAATCCATTGAAGAGTGAGAACAATAAAGAAAAATATCATCAGCAAAAATTGAGCACTCGATATTTGTGTCTAATGTCTCAAAGAGATCATTCACGAAAATGACAAAAAGAATCGGAGAGAGAACACTTCCCTGCCGAAGGCCTTTATTGAGGCGATTTGTATCAGAAATGGTATCTCGCCATCTTATCTGAAACGTTCTTTCTTGAAGAAAATTGTGCATCCATTTAGTGATCTTGCCTGTAATACCAAGTTGGAGACATTTATAAATGAGATAATCAATAGGGACTAAGTCATACGCACTTTTGAGATCAAGACTAACACCAACAAAATTTTTTTTCTTCCTATGTGCTTCAGATATTGCTGAATAGATTTTATATGTTGCTGTTTGGCCATCTCTGAAAGGAATAAAACCATGTCGGTTTATGTTGATTTTATTGTAACGAGTTAAATATTGAGTTATGCGATAGGCTAAGATGCTTTCGAAAATTTTACAAAAAACTGAAGTTAAAGCTATTGGTCTATATGAGGTTATTTTTGTTTTATCTTTGTTTGGTTTGGCTATTGGAACTATGATAGCATGTTTCCAATCGTTTGGAAGTAAGGAGAAGTTTAATTGCTCTTGAAAAATATCGAGAAGTTTGCAGAGAGCTGTATCATCAAGTTTTTTGAACCAGGCTGTCGGTATGTTATATGCACCTGGAGTAGAGTTTCTCGTTTTTTGTATCGCTCTTTTGAGTTCCCAGATTTTGATACTGCTATTTAAAAATTGGTTGTCATAGTTGTAATCCATCGGAATAGGCTCCAGTTCCTAATTATGCGATGAAAAATTTTTTGCAAAAAGATTACTTTGAATTTTTGAATTGCTTATGAATCTATTGTTATGGAAAATGATTCTATTTGTTTTAATATTGGGGTTCGTATGACTGGATAACTTATTTAGAATTTTAAAAAACATTCTTGGACTTTGAGAAATTTTGCTCATGTTTTCCCAGTATCTTTCTTTCGCTCTTTTAGTATGAAATTTTAACTTGCTTCTATATTTTTTATACTTAATCCAATCTGGGATAGATATATTTCTCAATGCTTTTTTCCACATGCATTTTTTGAGACGGCTAAAGTTGTCACAAGCAGCATTCCACCAAGGTGGGTAATCTTTATCGGGTAAAATTTTTTTTGAAGTATGCTTAGTTATAATTTGAGAAATTTTGCTAGTAACTATTTCTATAGTTGGTTGTTTAGTTGCTGTAAGAATTTCGTTTGTTTCTTGAATGATTAAATTCCATTTAACAGTTTTAAGATATTTAGATGCAGTATTGAGTTTTGACTATGAAACAACTATGGGCTTATGATCACTTTCGAAGGAGCAGTCAAAAACCTGGCAATACGTTTCTGCGAAAAGTTGGACCGAGCATAAAGTAAGATCAAGAATTGAATATGAATTTGAGTTTATGATATGAGTAGGGCATAATGAGTTGAGAAGAATAAAACTGGAATTATTGAGCCATTCAACAAAAGCGTCTCTATGCGGCGAATGATGGTTTGCGCCCCATAAAGGGTGATGCAGATTAAAATCACCAAAAATGAAGGTTGGCGTGTTTATGCTGTCAAGGAAAGTTTTAAGCAGGTTATTATTGAATCCGCGAGGAGCATAAATGTTAATAATCGTGAAAGGTTGATTACGGATTTGGGTTTCAATTACGAGGATTTCCAGGTCCGGGTCATTTTCTTTTTTATAAATGATTCTACCAGACATACTTTCTGGTGTACCAATAAGGAGGCCACCACCTGGTCTGTTATGTCGGTGGGTCCGAAAAAAGATTTTATTTGGAAAGACGAAATTATCCGTATCTTTCAGATACGTTTCCTGAAAAATCCAAAAAGTAGATGTAGAGAAAGGAGGTTGATTGAGCCAGATTTTTTTATTTTTAATACTGCGGCAATTCCACTGAAGAAATGACATTAAGAGAAAGGAAATGAAAGCGAGCACAAACAAGTATTGGAAAATTGATGGGGGAAAAAAATGGAAGAACAAAGAACCAAAACCCAAATTTATGGGAGAAAAAGAAAAGGAAAACAACAACAAAAAAAACAACAAAGAAATGCTTAGCCAATTGGCATAGTCTCTGCATCGTAACTTCCTCCTGCATCCCAATGCCTTTTGGTGTTGGACATTTGATTCAAATTTTTTAAGATTTTCTTTTTGCGTGCAGGAGATGAACTGCAATCGATACTTTGTGAAATAACTTTACACATATTCTGAATTATGTATTCGATGGATTTTTGAAGCATGTCTGCAAAAAGGGAAGTTTGTTTTTCAAATCTTTCGTTTATTGATTGTAGGAATGATTCGAATTTCTCGTTGAAAGAATTGTTTAAGTCAGCTGTTGCCGGAAGGATTTTAACAGTATCAGAATATTTCATGCTTGATGCTTGGAAATTTCTGCGAGCTTCGCCAGTAGTTATATGGTTATGGCACTTCATCTCAAGTATTTTTTGTTCTTTTGCATATGCTGGACATGATTTATTCTTGGCATTGTGAGGACCGCTACAGTTAATACATTTTTCAGGTCCCTGGCATGGTCCAAGGTGCGTCTCTCCACAAACACGGCAGATATCTGTTTTCCCACAAACACGGGTAGGATGACCAAAAGAAAAGCATTTATTACATTGTCGAGGGTGGTCTATAAATAGCTGGATGCGCTGGTTGATAAACCAAATTTTGACAGAATCTGGCAGAGTTGTTCCCAGAACCGTTACTAGGACTGGTGATATATCCTTAGTAGCATTTTGTTTTAAAAATCTCCTCATTTCAACCACAGTAAGGTTATTTTTATCCTGAATTTCTGATGCTGGTTCATCCATAGGAGTATTTGTTGGTATGTCGAATAGTAAGAACCGAGAAGTAATATTTTCCCATATCACATCTGTTTCGATATCTTTATCCATAAATTTATTTAGTGACAATAATTGCACAGCACAAATTGGGTCCTTTGTCGAAAATAATATTTTCCCTTGCCGGGTGTATTTCATGTTATCAATTGAACCATGTCTATTAATAGTATTTTTGATGAAGCCTTGCACTAGAAATGGATTTAATTGGGGTAATTTCTGCATTTTGTCCGCATTCGACAGGATAATGTTAATTTGATATTGATTTGGTTCGAGGCGCATAACATGCTCGTTGGTGGTTTTATTATTTCTATAGTAATTATTATTAAGTATTGTATTCATATTCATTTGCTTGACTTTGTTCATGACTGCATCATCATCAATTGGCATAAAAAAGTCCAATTTCGTTTTGCAAAGTAGATAATCTTAAATCTACAAAAATATAATAACAGACGACCTTACCTTTTAGAAACACTATGTAATGAGAGAAAACTGTTAAATAACACTGGAAAACAAACGGTAGAAAAACCAAAATTGAAAGCACAAGGAACGGAACAAGATACAACCGTCACTCGCCTAAAAAGAAAACACCATAGACCTATTTTAAGAATTATTACATGCATTATGTAAAATGCATGTTATCTTTGTGTCTCCTTAGGTTTCATACAGAAAGTTGAATTTAATTGTCAGAATATGCCGTTTCATGCATTTTTTTAACGTATCGTAACATTGTTACTGGCAAGGGAGTGATGTAACGGCATGTTAATTATGCTGCCACTAGATGACTTTACTAGTCAACTAATATTTTATGATCTAGCAATTTTAATAATATTAATATAATAATTAGAAAAATGTAAATTCCTTATAATATTTTCTGAAACAATAATTATTAATTTTTACAGCAAAATATTCTTTGATAAAATGTTTTTTGTATTTTCTTTTTAAATATATTTTCTGTTAACGTAAGGTTATAATATCTTAACTGTTCGATAACTTAACTGCTTGTAAAAAAATGTTTTGCTCTCAGATTCAAATCTGGCGTCGCTTGCGAAGTTGTTAAAATATGGAGTCTGCAGTTGTCAAATAAATCCTATAAAAATGAAGGAAATGTTATGTTCTTGAAATTGTGTTATTAATAACTATTTACATAACACGAAGCACGTAACATACACTTTAATTTCAGGACCTTTTCTTTGATATTTATTTTTGATGAAAAACGGACCACACAAATCTATCCCCGTGGAATTAAAAACTTTATCTGGAGTTATTCTCTCCTTTGGCAAATTGCCCATTTTTTGAGAATACTCTCTGGGTTTGTCTTTAAAGCAAATAACACAATTGTGTACAATTTTCCTGCATATATTCATCCCATGAATAGGCCAATATTTTTGTCTTACCTGAAAAAGTAAATGTTGGGGTCCCAGATGAAAATACTTTTCATGATAATATCTTACTATGGTTTCAGTTAACTGAACCTTTGAGGGTAATATTACGGGATGTGTTCCCTGAATATAGTAACTGGGAATTTTCCAATCGTCCTCCTACCCTCAATATATTTTTATTATCTAGAAAGGGAGATGGATTAGAAATTTTACTCTTATTCGAAATGTCCTTATGGGACATTAATGAATCCACTTCTGCAGAGAATTCTTCCAATTGACACTGTTTCAATAAGAAACTTTCAGCTTCCAACAATTCCTCTGATGTCAATGGACCCTTTTCTTCTCTCGACTTCTGCAATTTGAAATAAACCTAAAAAGATAGCTTAATATTCGAATTATTGTAAGAAATCTATTACTAAGGTTAACAATATGATTAAAAAATGTTTTGTTAGAGATTAAAGTCAAAGCAGCATTAGAGTTCAGGTAAGTATTCTTTTTCATCTGGCTCTGGGCACTCACAGATAGTTTTAGTAGGTTCATCAGATTGTAAAAATGATGGACCATTCCACCACTTATTTTCACTTATAAGAATTTTGGCATGGAGTCCTCTTGACAAGAAGTCTGAAGGGTTGTCCTTTCCTGGACAATGAAACCAAGTATTGGGATTTGTTAACTCCGTAATTTCTTGAACTCTATTGTTTACAAACTGTTTCCAGTTTCTATGCGAGCCTTTAATCCAATACAGAACTATTTTGGAATCTGTCCAGTGGAAAACAGTAAAGTCTTTTTTCTGCCTAATGATTTCTTGAACTCTGGAGCTCAGACGAGCAGCCACCAATGCTCCCAGGAGTTCAAGCCGAGGCAATGTAATGCTTTTCAGTGGAGCAACTCTAGTCTTTGATGTGATAAGGTTAACTGATACTTTGCCTTGTTTCTTCACTTTCACATAAACTGAAGCACCGTAAGCAAGTTTTGAAGCATCGCAAAATACACGAATTTCTATGGTGTCGTTTTTTTCTTCAGTCGTAGAATCCAGAACTAATCGTGGTATTTTTAGTTCATTCAACAGTGGTAATTCGTGACTCCACTCCAACCATCTTTCTACAATTTCGGGAGGTAAAATTTCATCCCATGTAATTTTCTTTTCCCAAAGTTCTTGAATGAGACATTTGACTCTAATAGTAAAGGGCGTGAGTAACCCAAGTGGGTCAAATATTTTTCCAATGGCTTGCAAGAGGGATCGTTTATAAATTTCACTGACTGAAATGAATTCCAGTAAACCAGTTGTGTCCAGAGTGAGGCAATCTTCTTGGGCTTGCCAAGTCATACCTAGCACTTTTGTCTTGTTACTTCCTAAGCAGACGGAAGTGTCAACGGGATAAGTATCGAAACCCTCTGCTACCCACTGACTCATCAAGACAGAATCGTTGCTGATCCATTTTCTCATTTCCATTCCCGCTTCCTCCATAATATTTTTAGCATGGCGGGAAATAAGAAGAGCTTCTTCTCGAGTGTCTTGACCTGTAATCCAGTCATCTACATACATGTAAACATCCAGATGTTTTACAGCGGTAGGAAACTCTTCTTCATATTTTTCAATGTGATGCTTCACTGTAGCTGCAAGTAGAAATGGGCTAGCATTTACACCAAAATTCACTCGTTTAAAACGATAAACTTCAAGAATTGTTTTTTTTCACTGTACGAGGATTACTGAATGTCCATAAGAAGCACACTGCATTCTTATGTTTATCCGCCAAGCAAATTTGCAGAAAAACCTGGCGAATGTCGGATGATATTGCTATTTTGTTGAGCCTAAAATTTATTAGCACGTCTAGAAGGTTCGGATATAAATTGGGACCCGGCCACAAGCAATCATTCAAAGAGAGCTCGTTACCTTGATGAGATGTAGCATCAAATACTATTCGTGTAGAAGTAGTGACCCGGCCTTCCTTTTTCACTACTTGATGAGGTAGATAATAAACTGGATTGTCTTTACACAGTTCAGAAGTATCTACCTTTTCTATTATGCCCTGATTCAGATAATCCTGAATAATTTCTTCATATTTTGAATGAAGATCCGCATCTCTTTGAAACCTCCTCCATAAATTTTGAAATCTTTGTTTAGCCACAATGAAATTATCAGCTAACTCTTTATGTTCTTTACGGAAGGGTAACTCTACAATGTACCTGCCGTTGTTGTACTGCACGGTATCATTAAATATGTTTAACGCCTGATCTTCATGGATACATGGATCATCTCTTATACCTAATGATTCAAGATCAAAAAATCGTTTTAATGAGTCTTCTGTAGAATTATCGTTGAGATGAAAACACGACCTTAAAGCATAGTTAGTTTTCGTCTCTTCTAATCTCCCACTGGCAACCCAACCAAATTCTGTTTCTCTGAATAATAATTTCTCATTTACCCTGTAAACATTATCTTTCATTATTCTAAAGAAAACAACCGCATTCAAGCATGAATCTCTTTTGCTTCGAAAAATTGAGGAACATATAATTCCAAAAATTTAGGAATTTTGATTTCCGAAACATCTAAAGTAGAGTTAGGAGTAAGACCTGTTATTTTTTCTGTTACAAGAAACTCAGTATTTTCCATAAAATTTCCATTTTTATTAGAAAGTAGAGTGTTGAGCTTTCCTTTTAGATTTTGTTTCATTGAATTAAGCATTGAATTTGCATTTTTTCTAGTTTGATTCCGAGAATTTCGTTCATTTTCCTACTTAAAATATTTATATTTGAAGCCGAATCAAAAATGCAAGTACATTTTATTAATGTACCTTCTTTATTCTGTAAGAAAATGTTTCCAGTCGCCAATAAAACACTTTTCTTCTTTTGAAGGGACAAACAACGCCGTACTACAAAGCGCAGAAGGAATTTTGTTTTCCGGTGGGGGATGTGCTTCTTTATTTTTTAAATCCTGACTCGCCGAAGGAAGGGGTCGGGTTGTTGACATTGTCCGAAACAGGTGGCTTTCGTCCCTCGTTTGCTTGTCTGAAACAGATCGTTTTAGAATGCCTCAGTCCGCAGCTGCATACGTACTTCGAATTGCACTCATTCTTTTTATGATTTTTACGTAGACATAACTCACACAATTTATGCATCCTTACTAAATCAAATCTTTTTTGTGCAGTTAAATCAAGGAATTTCGTGCATCGATATACCGGGTGTGAATTTTTATTATAACAAATTGGACAATTTTTATTTTCAATGTTTTGTCGAAAATTTAATAGATTTTTTCATCAATGGTTTCGTTTCCATCGCACAATTTCTGATTACCGATAAAAGTACGGCTTCTCTTTGTTCTAAGTATGTGATGAATTGTTCGAATGTAGGAACATCTTTTGCCTTTTGGCTTAATACAAAATTCTTTTGAGTTTCTCTATCTAATTTTTTAAGCATAATATTGATTAGGAAAATATCAAATAAATCATTTCGTTCGTATTTTAAAACTTTTAGAGATCGCAGGTTTCTTTGTATACAATCTATCATTTCTCGGATTTCTGTTGGATTTTCATGTTTTATTTTCTTAAAATCCAATATTGACTTAACATGAATAACAATTATTAATCTCTTGTTGTCATACCGTGATTGCAGGGCTTCATATAAAGCGGTAAAGGTGTCAAATGAGGATGCAAACTGTTTAACTTCATTAGAAAGACAAGAATTCAAATAATATAATTTCTGTGACTGTGTCAATTGTTCATTTGATGTAATTAAATCATTGAAATGATTTTTAAAGTTATTAAACTGTTCATAGCTTCCCCGAAAATGTGGGAAGTATTATTGGTGGAATTTTCGTTTGTATATTAAAAGAATCGGTTTCATTTTTGCAAGTTTCAGTCACAGAAGGAGGTTTACTTATAGAATTAATTATAGTTTTAATTCTTACCTCCAAATCCTCGAGGTGGACATCACACTGCTCCAATTCTTCTAGATCTGCTGATTCAGCTGCATCCGCATCATCCAGTTCAAATTAATTTCTTCTTATATTATCAACATTTTGCTGCAGCTGGTCGATTTTTTTTCAATTTAACTTTTAAATCTGTTAAACTTGTGTCTTTTGACACTTGATCCACAAAGTTTTCAATTCTTGTAATACTTCCTTTTAGGAAAGTTTTTGCTTTGTTTAATTTGATTATAGAATCCATGGTTCGTCTCACGATCGACTGGACCAGAAAATGGTCTGGCTTAAATTCCAGAGTCCATTAGTTAAAATAACGACGGACCAGTGTTGTCTTTTTCTAAATTATTTATTCACATCACACAGGACAACACAAAAACATTAATACAGATAAGGTGATATTTGTAGTTGCGGGTTTCGAATTAAACACTGCACTGTGATTGCCCACGCGTGTTATTGCCGAAATCCCTACGGCGTCTGCCCGGGGGTCTGCCTCGGGGTGTTCTGTTTACACTCATGATCACATGACCGGTTGGGAGCGCGCATGCGCCAACAAACCTTACTGAGTTTAATCCTGAAGGATCTATTGCTGAGGTAGGATGTAATAATTTTGACTAATTGTGGGGTGATTTTAAAAGTAATGAGTTTGTAAATAAGGCCATTTAGCCAAATTCTGTCAAAAGCTTTCTGGATGTCAAGAAAAACTGCTGAGGATTTTTGATCATTTTCAAGTTCTTCTTCGATGAATTATACAGTTCTAAATAATTGGTGAGTTGTTGAGAGATTTTTGCGGAAACCAAATTGTTCGGGGGAAAGGATTTTATTAATTTCAAGGTAGTTAGTTATTTAATCTTTCTAAAATGACGTGTTCGGCTATTTTACTTAATGACGGAAGGAGAGATATGGGACGGTAGCTGCTAGGTTCAGTGGGATCCTTGCCCGGTTTTAAAATAGGAATAACAGCTGCCGTTTTCCAAAGATTAGGGAAATATCTCAGTTTAAGCATGTTATTGATGATTTGGGTTAGAAATAAAAGGAAATTATCTGGGATAATTTTTTATCATTAGGCTGCTAATGCCATCCATTCCTGGGGCATTTTTTATTAAGATCTGTAATGTAGTTTTTAATTTCCATAACTGTGGGGGGGGGGTGATAAATCAGAAAAATTTTTGGGGAGTGAGTCCTGAAAGCTTTTGACTGTATTATCCACTACATATTCTGTTTCATGATCAAATATGTTATTAGTTTTAAATTGTTTCTCAAGGCTATCAGCCTCGGAACTAAATGGATTTACATTTGTTTATTCATTGTTGTATGCCTCAACGTAGCTGAATGCAACCAATCCCTTTGCGGGATGGGTGGTGATCGCAGAGCAGGCCACACCTCGTCGGGACGCATATAAACTAACCTTACATTGATAGGAACCATACAAAAATTTAAGCCCGCTGATTGGTTGGACTCATCCTACGTCATGAAATGTAATGTTTAAGGATTAGCGCAGTGTTTCTCTGGTCTTAGACATAAAAAATGCATACAGTTTCTTTTTCTCAATCTTTATGAAATGTCTCTGTTTTTGGAGACAAATCTTCCGGCCATTTTATAATGAAGTTGAATCATTTACTCCAATCCAAATCTTTTGACGCAGTGATGTGAAAATTTTTGAAGAATGCTACAAATGGATAGCGAAATTCGGAAAATTGACGAACACGAATTGGAATTCGTGTTCGTCAATTCAAACAAGAGATTGTAAACAAAAAATTCCTCTGCATGAATTAAAATATGTTTCTTTGTATCATTTATTTTATTCACTGTTGATTTTATTCACTGTTTTATTCACTTATTCACTGGTAAACATTTATAATTAACAGTCTTTTGGAAACGAATTAAAATTACATCATGGCGCCCTCTATTATGAAAATTAGCGAACTCGATTTTTTTTTGCGTGAATTAAAGAACACCCACATTCAAATTTAAAAAAAAAACTGAATAGCCAGCTGTTATAAGCTTCAAATTCTGCTGCTTTCTATCTGCTTTATATTCTTGAGCTATATCTGTAAAAAACACAACAGAAATTATAATATTTGCCCCAAATTAACGTTTATGTAGCAATTTTGGTTTCTAAAAAAATTCCTTGTAAAAAGTTTATTTCAGAAAGAAAAAAAAAAAAAAACAAGAATTCCTTTAAAAATCCTTGAAATTTTTCCGAATGAAAATAAAAAAATTTGGTAAATGAAAGATGGCTTCCCTTTCAACTTCCGTATTTGAGAAAAATGAATGGCCTAAAAAAATTGGCACCAGAATTTTTTCAATTGAAAATAAGATAAGTTTTTAAATGCTTAATTTCCCAGAAAAATAAATTTTGGAAAAATTATACAAATTATTTTAAATCTTCCATGAAGAAATATTCGTTGTTAGAAAAATGGGAATTTATTATTATATTATTTTGTCTCTTAAAAATTCTAAATTTTTCACATCACTGCGAACAGTAATTACATTCCGTGCATATGATTCAACTTCACTACAAAATGAAGTTGTAAATTTAGTCTCCGAAAAAACAGACATTTGAAAAAGAATGAAAAAATAATATGTATTAAGTAGTTATGTCAAAAAAAAAAAAGAACAAATGATCGCTATTAGTACACAGATATATCAGTTGACATCACAGGTCCTGACGTAGGATGAGTCCAACCAATCAGCGGGCTTAAATTTTTGTAAGGTTCCTATCAATGTAAGGTTAGTGAGTTCGACCGTAGCCTTGCTATGAATCGGACCTGCGTTTCTGGAGCTCCGCATTTTGCGGAACCGGAGATTTTTTCTCATGGGAAAAATAAAATGAACGAACTAAAGAAGAAGAGGAGAAAGAGACAGCCACCCCCTGCCAGCCGGACGCGCCCTTTTCAGGGCTCAAGTGGAGAGGAGCTATCAAGTCTACCTTCCTCGGACGAGGACATGGAAGTCACCAGCCTCAGCCAGAGAGCCACCGTCACCAGCGACCATGCTGCCACCAGCGACCAAGCTGCCACCAACAGCCAGCGAGCCACCGCCACCAGTGACCAAGCCGCCTCCATTAGTCAGCGAGCCAACGCCACCAGTGACCTAGCCACCACCAGCGCCAGTGGAGGAGACCGGAAGCCACCACCAGCCGTTGAAGTGCCACCAGCCGTGGAAGCTCAAAGCGGAAGTGCCCACCAAATAGTGCCTCAAGATTGTGCTTCAATTAGTGAAAGTGCCAGTGCTATGTGCGTTGATGATATCAATATGTGTGCACAAAATAGTGAAATCACGAATGGTGAATCTCGTGCAAATGTGTGTGAGCGACCAGTGTCCCCGTCATCCCTCCAGGTGTCCGAGGATTACATCGCAAAAAACCACCTGGAGATCATCCAAGCAATTGCAACCAAGAACACCCTTGGAAGCTGGGCGCAAGCCATCCGGTGCCACGCATCTGACAGTAGCGAGTACGCCCAAGCAATGAACGAAATTAATCGGGTGAGTTCTGTCCTTAAATTAATGTTAGATAAGTTAGGTATCCCCCTCTTCAAACTCCCTGTGAGTATTGCAGAGGTCAATTTAATTTGTAAAAGATATCACGAGGCTAATGCAACCTCTAATAGTGAAAGTAATAATGATATTGATAAAAATGTTATTGATAAAAATGTTGTTGTTGATGATAATACTATTGTTGATAAGAATCTTACTGTTGCTAAAAATGTACCAAATGTTAAAAATGTCAAAAATATTGTTAAAAATGTTAAAGAATGTTCAAATTCTGTCAGTAATAATGGTAATGATAAAAATGTGAAGCATTCGCCTAGGCGAAAATTAAGCAATCTAGAAACAATCAATAGAAACAAATTAGAATTGAATGTAAACAAAAAAAGAACAGCGGACGAGGAAGGCTTTATAGCCCCACCCCCGCACTTAACTAGAAAAAATAAAAATGTAAAAATTGATAGTAATAATATTGAAATTATAACTCAGCCTGAAGGCGTAGAAGAGGTTGCATTAGACGACGAGGTCGATGCCGAGCCATCACTTGCACAGCCAAAACGAAGAAGAATACCGCCCTTCTTCGTCACACCAAGGGCAGACTTTAAATTTATGCTGAATATTTTAAAATTAGAGGCCCCTTCTTTGCGCTCACAAATGAGCAACAAATTTTTAAAATTAACTGTTGACACAGAAGAAGAGCACCGTAGCCTTTCCCGACTCCTCGAAGTTCAAGGTGCAGAGTTTAAAACATTTATGCTTAAATCAGATAGACCCTTAAAGGTCGTACTTCGAGGACTTCCCTCCTGCACTCCTATTGAGGAAATCAAAGAGGAATTGAACAAGGAAGGCTTTGCAGTTGTAAGCATTACTCAACTGTCTAAATTTCAGACGAAGTCTCCAATGCCGTTATTGTATGTGCAAATCACAAACGGCCCTCTGTCTGACACAATTTACACGCTGACTGAAATGTTTGGCACTAAAATTTCAGTCGAGCGATACAGAGGTAGGAAGGGGCCCTCTCAATGTTGGCGGTGTCAAGGTTTCTTTCATAGTTCTGAAGCATGCAAGCTTCCTATGAAATGTGTCAAATGTGCAGGACCTCACAGGGCTAGAGATTGTCCTCTAGTCTTCGAGGATAAACTTAAGTGTGCTAACTGTGCAGGTGATCACGCGGCTAACTGGCGCCAATGCCCCAGATTCCCTAAAACCGGTGGTAGACAACAAGCCACCAATAAATTACCAAAAAACAATACCCCCTCCAATCAATCCATTTGGGATCCACCCAGGACGCATCGACCTCAAATTAATTCCAGGAAGATAAATGATAATGTGTCGTTCGCTCAGGCTCTAAAAGCAGAGTCTGAGTTTCCTTCTCTGTCTGTACCAAAGGAGCGTGAACCAACCACCTCAGTTGTTACTAATTTTTTCCAAAACAGTCGGTCCCAGTTGATGCTGTTAATACCAAAATTTTTACCGACATTTTTTCAGGTCTAGCTGTTTTGATGAGAGAAGATTGGTGTGATGCACCTCTTCTACTCCAAGCCTTTAAATTGGCTCTCCCGTCAATCCGTGAAGCATCACACGGAGCTGACATGGCATATTTCCTTTTCGAGAAATATGTCAGCCTTAGTAACGGCGGTCCCGCACTTTAATTTTCACTCTCTTCTCGACAATAGACTTGCATAATCTTAAGATCTGCACTTGGAACGCCAATGGTTTGCGTGACAAGATCGCTGAAGTTCGTGACTTTGTTTTAGAACAGCAGCTCGATGTGTTCTTAGTCCAAGAGACCATGCACCCTCCGGAGTACACACCCCTAATCGCCAATTATCGGGTCTACAGAAATGATAGACCCGTAAACGTAAATATAAGAAATCGGCGCATTTTCGGAGGCACTTGTATTTATGTTAAATCAATAATTGATCACCACGTCATCCCTACCCCCTGTTTATCGGGGATGGAAGCGACAATTATTGAAATTAAGTTAGGAAATATCCCACCCATCAAAATTGTGTCAGGTTACGTGAGGACTGGGGGTCCACGTAACAACAACTTTCTGGAGGATTTCAAAAAACTTTTAAGATTAGGCCAAAACGTCATCATTGCGGGCGACATGAACGCAGGTCATGTCGCTTGGAACAACTACAAAAACACAGGCAAAGGTATTGCGCTGTTTAAATATTTATCTAACGTAGACGGAGTCAATGTTTTGGCGCCCCACTCTCCAACCCACATTAATCATGTTAGTGCAAATGACTCCGTTCTAGACATCGCTATATTAAAGCGAATTCCTTTCAACTCTGAAATTAGAGTTCTAAATTTACTTGACTCAGATCACCTTCCGGTAGTTTTGACTTTTAATACCGGAAAATTTTCTCTAAATTCACCAGCACAATTCTCCACCAACTGGGAGAACTTTCGGCATATCTTAAATTCAAAACCCCTTCCCCCTTTCAAAATTAATAGCAATGATGACGCAGAATTTGCAGTTGGTTGTCTAGGCTAAATTTTAACCGAGGTACTCGCAGAATCCTCAAAACCAAAATTTAAGAAACCTCCAGAAAAGCTTCCTTTAGAAATCCAATCAAAAATTAAACTGCGAAATTACTGGCGCAGAATTTGGCAGCGCTCTAGAGATCCGCAAGCTAGACGCAATCTGCGACAGCTTCAGTCCGAGATAGAAGGGTTAAAAGTAGGTCATTTCGAGCAACGGCAAGCTAATAGACTCCAAGAATACAATGAAGACGTGCAGGCAATGAAGACGCGCCGCACCTCTTTTCTCCGAAAACCATTCTCTCCGATCCCCCCGCTGAGGGGGGAAACGGGGGAACTTGCCCTCGCTCCTATCGAAAAGGCGGAAGTCTTGGCTGACAGCCTACAAAAACAGTTTGAGCCACACGCTGACTTGTGGACAAAGAACGTCCCTTTAAACGATTACGTCAGCGATCAGCTGGGGAGTTATCTGACAGCGCCACACGTAAACAACTTGGAGCCGGTTGTGCCTTCGGAACTCTTGATTTTTATTAAGAACCTGAAGCCCAACAAATCGCCTGGATTGGATCTGATTACTAATCGCATGATTAAAAATTTGACCCCTAAATTTATTTTATATTTAACTTATTTAATTAATAGAATGATGGAACTTTGTTTTTTCCCCGATAGTTGGAAAACAGCTGTGGTTGTCCCTATTCCAAAACCACGATCTGATTTGTCTTTACCTCAAAATTTCTGTCCCATCTCGCTACTTAGTAGCTTGAGTAAAGTGTACGAATCTGTGCTCTTGAAACGCCTGAATCAATTTCTCAGCGACAAAAATATTTTAATTTCAGAACAATTTGGCTTTAGACAAAATTTGTCGACGAATCACCAACTAGTTCGTGTTACAGAGTTGATTCATGATGGCTTTCAAAAGTCTACAACCACAGGTGCACTTTTTCTGGACGTAGCCAAAGCCTTTGATAAAATTTGGCACGATGGCTTATTATTCAAGCTCATGCGACTTGATTTTTCGGCTCAATTTGTCAAAATTTTACGCTCGTATCTAACTTCACGTAACTTTAAGGTACGAGTAAACAATGTAATTTCTTCCCCCAGACCAATCCTTAGCGGTTGTGCACAAGGAAGTTTACTCTCCCCAACTCTTTTTAACATTTATGTTAACGATCTACCGAGAGCTAGGAATTGTCACTTAGCGATCTTCGCAGATGATACCGCCATTCTTACACAGCATAGGGATCCACAGACAGTCATACACAACATTCAACATTACATGACCTTTCTACAGTGCTGGCTCGAGGGCTGGAAGATAAAAGTCAATCCAACTAAATGCGCGTGCCTCCTCTTTACTAATAAGAAGAAAATGCCCGATCTAGAACCTATCCAAATTTTTGGCCAGCCCGTCCCCTTTGTAAATGAATACAAATACTTAGGGTTGTTACTAGACGCAAAATTAAGCTTTAATAGTCATATTAAAGCAGCCCACACTAAAGCAATTATGATGAGTAAAAAACTCTACAGCTTTTTCTCTCCTCGGAGCAAGCTATCGATTAGGCTTAAGCTGCTGCTCTACAAAGCCATAATAAGACCAACTGTAATGTACGGTTCCCAAATCTGGGGGGCCACTTCAGCAAAAAATATTAAGAAGTTGCAAGTTCTACAAAATGGACAGCTGAGGAGAATAGTGAACGCTCCCTGGTACGTCAGAAACAAAATTATTCATGACGACCTCAAAATTGATCCTGTTTCGGAATTTATTAAAAGAACGTCAATTAAGTTCTTCGAAAAAATACCCCAGATTCGTAACGCGTTACTAAAACTACCTGTCTACGACCAAACAAAGCCTAGCTCTCGTAAGAGGCCTAGAGCCGCTATTGATAATATCTTTGTCAACTTCCCAGCCGTCAAAAAGCTGAGGACTAATTAACTCGTTACCAATCTGGCTTCTTAAATTGTCAAAATTATACCCGTTTAGGCCATAGATAGCTACGATGTGCTACACGCGATATTTCCTGGAATTATGTATTTTTTCTAACTAAGCAAAATAGCCCACCCCAGAATTAGAAGGCACGTGCAACGTAACTCCATTAAATTTCTCAATAGCCCCATAAATAGTACAAACCTATTATTTTAATTATCTTAATTATTTACCAGTAAAAAAGAAAAGAAACTCTTTTTATTATTATTATTATTTATTAATTACCATATTTGACGTTAGAGCTTTATTGCGCTCGTCTAAACTAGTTCTATTAATTTTAATGTACCCCCAACTTACAAATTAAAGAATTATTCAAAATTATGATGTGGAGGTGCTCGAGACCACTTTGTCACACCGCGGAACTCCGAAACATCACAACGTTGCCGTTGCCGTGTAAGGTTAGTTTGTATGCCGTCGGGACGGGTCTCTTCCCGACCAACCAGAAGATACATTCTTTTTCAGTTCAACGACCGTGCGGGGGGCCGCGCAGCGGGTGTGGTGTCCCGCTCGAAACTTGTGAACTGGTGGGCGATGGGAGCCAGCGAGAAGCACATTTGGAGAGGGACGCTGTGAATTATCCCACAATACGTCCTCTTGTTTGGAATAGTTTTTATTCTTTTGTATGGTTGATTGCGATTCTCAATGGGAATTATTCGCGATCTATTAATATGTGGATGGCAGACTTTGTTTTTTAAAGGTCTTCCTGTCTGTAAGCTGACGTGTTCCATTGGGTCAGATACGTTTTGTCTCAACTGCCCAGCAGTCTCGTGGAATTAGAGATGGACCTGAATCGACCTCAAAAGAATTACTGCCGCTCCAACTTTGGATTTGTCACGCGCCCACAAGAAACCTCGTCTGTTCTGGTGTTTCGAGTGCCTTAAAGCAGACGAATGAATTTTTGTTTGATTTAAAATTTATGCAAATGCGAACATCCAGAACTTTTGGTCATTTTCCTCTTTACTTTTTGTCGTTCATGCAGCCATAAATGTTGGAAAAAAATTAAAGCTTTAAATTAATAAAAAGGCACAGAGTCCTTTTGGAAATGGACTTGTTCTCTGAACTGGAGACATGTCCCCCAGTGTCTATAGAGACCGATCCCCGGTCGACAAGGGAATGTGCACTCGGCTTTGATCCTCTGGAACACTTCCACAAACAGGGATTTCTGCCTTCAGACCCTTCCACCTTCAATCGGTTTCCACGACTCCAGAGGGACAGAACCGCCTTCTCGGGTAAGTGCAGATTTTCGTTACTTCGGTAGAGTGCCCACAAAAGTGTAACAGTCTCCTTCAGAAAATCGGTAGAGGGACAGAGGTGTTGCTGAAGGGAAGATGCAGAGCAGATGGGTTCGTGGAGACGGCGCAGAAAATTCACTTTTTAATCTCGATGCACGACATCTTCGCTGATAGGAGCAACACCGGGAATGGGATGAGATTTTGAAACCTCTTCCCAGATGGCCATTTCCCAGACTTTCAACTCCCCCGTCGATGAGGGGGCGAGCAGATATGGAACGTTTTGTACTGTCTTGGTTTTAAGTGCTAGAAAGTGTCGAGAACGCATTTTCCATTCTCTGATTGATTGGATTCAAAATTTCACAATTTAGATGTTCCATCACAGCTTTCTGCTTTTCGGAGTTATCGCCCTCACATAGAAAATCCTTCAGTATTTGAATTCCGATGACAACTGAATTTGCCAATTATTAAACTAGTTTATAGGATTTCTGAATTATTGAATGCAAGGACGCTCGGACTAACTTTTTCTTGCTGAAACAGTTGGAGAGAAATCCGTAACTTCAGCGAGAAGATCGTATTCGGTTTGTTCACTGCTCACCGATTCCATCTCAAACTTTATTTTTTGTCCTGGAAAAAGAGGGAGGGGGGAATTAAACTTGAAGATTCTTTCCCGTTTTGAGGTCGCGGCTTGTGGAACTTATCCAAAATTTACAATTAATAGGCTACTTTTAATATAAATAACTATTTTTGTTTAGTTTTCATCGAAAGCGACAACTTTATTTAATTTTTATTATAAAAATTCAGGGAAGACTGAGTTTTTTAATAGTCAAAAGTTATAAAAAATAAAAATAATAATAAATTTAGAATTCTATTGGTGTTGTTACTTATTACACTTGCCCCCTGCTGATACAGCAGCAGATTTTTCTTTCAAATTTTTAAAAAACCCAACTTTAAGAAAACTGTTTACATAACCAACAATATTTAAGATAAGCATATATAATAAGTTTAAAAAGTAGCAATTAGAAATCGCTGCATTCAATTTTTGAGCAAATTTCAAAAAAGAAAAATGAAAACCTTTTACAAACAAGTATTGAAGAATAGGAGGAAAAAAATTATTGTGAAATTGATAAAAAGCGGGGAAATGAAATAAAATACTGAAATCGAACGATCCAAGAATTCCTTTCCCCTCAGCAGTTCAGTTACCGCGTAGTCTGCGCACTCGGGCCTTCTCCAATCGTGCCGCTCGGTCGTGAGGCGAGCTTTCTTCCACCGCAAAAAGAATTATAGTTAGGATAGAATTAATTTTACCTGCTAAATCCTGTAGCAGTTACTTTTTCATATTTAGGAGTATGAATATTATATCCCGAAAATTCTATAATTAAATAACAAGCTAATGTTAAATTTTGAATGAAGCAATCACACTCGGAAAAATAGAAACACAGTCAAATACTAAATTCTTATTGATTTGACGGCATAATATAAATAACAGAAGAAATTAATCAGCGTAGAAAATAAAAACAAAAGAAATTAAATAACATATAGCACTGTATCACACAGTTTTTGTGACTAAACTTTAATAAGTTCATGTCTTAATTCGGTAGTTTTTAGAGAGACAAAAAATAAAACATCAATTGTTAACTTTATACAGCTTCAAAATGTAAATAAGTTTGTACAAGGTAATTTTTTTCATATTGTTGTTCAGTGATATAAAATCATATTTGCAGTGTTTGGGAATAAAGTGTTGTTTCATCTTGCTTTTGTGAATAATTGAAATACTTATTAATTTATTTGAAAAATCTTCATTGGTTTTATTTGATTCTTCAAAGTTTTTTTTTGCCTAAATCTTAATGTTTATCTAATTAAAATGGTAATGGAAATTTACAATTACTAAAATTTCTACTATTTTAACAAAAAAATAATGACAAAATGAAATTCTATAAATAAGCCTTGCAGCTTTATTAGAAACAAAACATTTTACAAAGACATATAATATATTTGTTTCATAAACTTAATTTGTGTTATTTGACTTTTTGAGGCGAATTAACCTTATGTAATAAAATATATTAAAAGAATACAATGAAAATAGTTTGCATTTTTTATTAGTATTTATTCAAAAATTTGCTCTTTTCTACGAGTAAAATATATTTATAATAATTTTATACTATTATAAAAATAAACACATAATAAGTTTGTTTTGTTGACATAAAGTTGTAATAAGTCTGAAAAGTCAAAAAAATATAGTAATCATGAATGAAAGTATTTTTATTAAAACTCACTTTAAATATTTATATACCAGCTGATTTTTCTAAGATGGATAAGAAAATAATATATTTGTTTTCATTCAGTTTGCTTTGAAAATCATTGAGGAAACCAAGGTATAAATGGCTGCTAATCATAAAACTTGTAATATACTCTCAGTTGACGTAAAAACCATTGATCCCACTCTGCTATCAATATGAGATAAATATTTTTTTCACATGAAATACAGGAATGTTGCAGCGATAAAGAATCGAATAGGAGTATTGGTATCCTTAGGTCTGGAATTCGCAGTGTGTTTGCAAAACATTTCTTTTGGAAGTAGTTGGCAATTTTTTTTTAAAAAAGCAACTACAATCTTTTATTTATTTACACTTTATCAAAAATGTAAAACATTTATATCTGGAATTTCTCTGAGCTCGGCCAACAGACATTGACATTATAGAATATTTTACTAAATAACTTTCACAAATCAAATAATAAAAAAAGCAAATTGCTCAGCAATAATTGAATTGAATTGAATTCGCAAAATGCTAAGCGAAATTTGTATACTTTATAAAGAATAAGACAATAAATAATATAAAAAATTAATTCAATTGAAAAACATGACTGCTATACTTGCAGTTTAAGAATAAAAAATCAATAAAATATGGAAAGATATAAGAAGGAATTATTTACCTAAGTGGTCAGAACACAACAATTTCTGAACATAACACAATTTTTGAACACTTAGTAAATTTTATTATGAACCCCATGAAGATATGCATAAAATATTAAATATTTTACATTTCTTAAAAACGTTTTCAAAAGAATTTCCAATTGCATAGTTATTTTTATAAGTTTTACAGCTGAAATTGTCTGAAGGAAACTAAATAAAACACATATTAAGTTCCCTGATAGTGTCTTAAATGCGTATGTATTTGTGGTATGAGAGCATGATAGTTTTGGGAATGAGAATTTATGCCATAAAAGGTAGTCAGCTATAAATATCTTTAAATTGAAACGGCTGAAAATGCAAAATATCACTCCGAAATGTTGAAATTCTCATTAAAACAACATCTACTCCTAACACTAATCAAATTATAGAAAATACTTCTACAGTACGAGTATTTCTACTTCAAGAAGCTTATTATTATTATTTTTTTAATTTTTTGGATTCTTCAATTTATTAATGCATTTTGTAATTAGATATGATTTAATAATCCAACTTTCAGTAAAATCAAAATTTATTTCACAAAACAAATGTTCTCGTATCTTAACTTAAAATTAGCAATAGCAGAATGGAATGCAATTAATTTTTTTTTGTACAGGGTAACAATTTTTACAAAAATAGAAATGTGGAGCTTAGAAATCATTAAAAAATAGGCAAAAATTGTTCTGTGAGAGTGAAGGGAAATACAATCATCAGAAGAATATTTTTCTCTGAAAACAAATATATTGTATTCATACAATGTTTTAAAATACTTTTTTTTTATTTTTGCAGAAACAGTGCACATTAGATATTATTGAAAAGTATACAGACAAAAAGTACTTTCAAGATTCAATAATACATCAAATGCAGATCCCTCTAAAAATAGCAATAATAAAAAAAACAACAGTAGAAAACATTTAAAGAGCCACTAAATCCATAAAAACCACAAAATTTGTATTAAATATCTACTAAATAAGTAAAATGGTTGCTAAAAAAATATGTTTTAAGTTAATCTGTCGACACGTGGTTTGGAAAAAAGACACCATTCGTTCCCAACTCGCCGGGAAAAGTGTTGTGATACAACTCAACATTTAAAGGACAACGTTTAACTTTGATGTCCCTCTCACTCAAAAGTTCCTACCTGTGAAAAATACACTTCAAAATGGATTCGTCCATCCCATAGGTATTACGTTGCGATTGAGACGTTAGTTGCGGCACGAGAGGTAAGCGTCAGTTCCTTCTCAGGATTCGAGCAGAGCAGGTCCAGATTCAAAATCATGACTTACTACTTCAGGAAGGAGATAGCTGCTTTCATAGCGGCGGGTGCTCCATCAACCGCTTAACTCAATTCTGAAGCAGTGGGTGTAACAGTTAATCTATATCTACAGCACTATTATAGATGTGAAAGTTTGAATGGATGTGGGGGTTCAATCACGCCAGAACGGTTGAAGGAAATTGGATGAAATTTAGCGCAGAAACAGATTATAGTTTGCAGAAGAACAACGGCTAATTTTTATTCCGGTTAATGGAGTGGTTAATTTCTTATTAATTAAAAGCTAACTTTTCCGCCCAAAAATAAAAAAAAATCTGAAAACATCTGCCTGAGTTTTTTGAATCGTTTGTTTTTATTTTTCTATTTCTGATGTTCATTTTAATATTATCTTATCACTCTAATGGAATCAATCCTTTGTGATTTGCTATCCTGGCTGAAAGACGTTTTCATCACTGAAAAATTCAGCTGTTTTTTTCTTTCTTTTTTAATTCTTAAATCGTTACTAGCTTTTTTTAAAAAAAAAATAGTTGAACCGAGTAAGTGTATTTATTCTTTCCAATTTTTTTTTAAAGAAAAGCATTACTCTGTAGTAGTGAAGATATTAAGAACAAATGTATTCATTTTTTTTTCTTACGCTGTTCATGTTACTTTCAGAATCCTTAAATTTAATGAGCTAGCAAAACTACTAGGGTTTCCTCTCCAGCTCGATGTTCCGCACTTGCTGCTAGCGAAGTCACAGCATATTTTTTAAGGAAAAAGTTATAGTTTTAATTTGTTATTATTTGAAAGTTTTTCGAAATTCTCGGAAAACGCAAATCGAATCTTTCAAAAAGGAGTCATCAAACTCGGGCTATGAGAGTATCTAGCAGTCGGGAATAGAATCCTCGAGCGGAACTGAGCAGAATTGAGCACGCTAGAAACGCAGAAGCATGCAGAAATGAGACGACTGCAGCACGCCGAATATTTGGCGACTCGACGCGCTGCTGAAACTCTGAAACAAACTCCACAACGCCGACCTCAGCACTCTTTAACTGGCGAAAATGACAGTATATCAAAGCTGTTCCGTTATGTATTTTTGTAATTAAATTACATTTGTGTTAGCTATATATTTTTCATATATGCTTAGAATAGTATATTTCCGTTAGCAAATAATTTAGAATTCCACCAAATTTTCTCAAATTTCTTCGGCGATTGTTCGTTTGCGCCTGGCAAACGGAAAAGTACCCTTATAGTTTTAAGTACATAGTTTTTAAGTAATTTTTCCCCATGCTAATGAGATTAGATATAGCATGTTATCAACCGGTTATTTCAAACGATTCTATTTATTTTCGTAGTGCTTGGTACATTTAAATTTATCATTGTTACTTTATAGATTTTACGATTCCATCAGATGTACTTTTGGATAAAAATAAACCAGATTAATTGAAATTAGAAATTTCAATTAATCTGGTTTATTTTTTTTATTTAAAAATCTAATCTGCATTTGTTTCCCAAACTGGTGTTTAAATTTCACGTCTAATGCATACGGTTTGCTGACATTTTACATTATGATTAGATTGTTAGTTCTCAAATATACGCATCAAAATTTGCAAGTGTTCGAAGTCGTGGGTAAAAGCTAGTATGCTATAAACGTTATTTACGGGATATCAGCGATACACGTTTTTGAATGAAAAGGGGGAGGGAATTACGAAAGCAGAGCTCCTCTCCGTCCAATTCTAAATATCAAATTAATTTTTAAGCATCCCGATAATAAATATAATTTAAAATCAAGCATTCTTTCTTTTATAATAAAAGCACGCGATAGTACTTGAAGGGGCAAGAACTTTCTTTTCTTGCCGATATATTGAAGGTTTGAGGGTAGCGAGTAACGTGAGGAAGATTTGAACGTGCAAGGATGAAGATTTCCTTCTCTTTTTTTTTCGGAGTGCGCGTATTCTAGAGTATGAGTGCGAAAGATATCGTGCGTTTAATTCACGCTGTAAAAGATGGAGCGGTTGTTTTTCTCTGCCATATTCTCTAAGTTGGAATTTGAAGGGGAAAAGGAGGGTATTTTCCCCGGAGCGTTGAGAGATTCGTTGACGAAAATTTTCACCTCTTCAGGAGGTACGAATATGGTAATTTAAGAATCCTCTTAGAGTTTAATATGCCGTTAACAATCGAATTTTAGAATCGAAATTTCCAAAAAAAAAAAAAAAAAAAAAACTGTTTTTGCAGCTTTATTACATTTGGCAAAATAATTGATAAGGTGGCAAGTCAATAAGACATCGCATTTTGCCGATAGGTTTCGATCGGATATCGATGACACTAAGCCCAGCAAATGTCATTAGTTATTCGGCTCATACTATTTGACTTGTGACTTTAAATCAAATGTCATTTATTCAGCTTATAATCCGCTTTGCATTTAGCAGCGTAACCGGCGAGGTGGCTGGTGAATAAAATATCGCATTTTGCGGACAATTATTCGTGCAATTAAGAACTCGATACGATGGAAGTAGGCGACATTAAGTCCACAAATTTTCAGACATGTGATTCAAATGTCGTTCATTGAACTAATAATTTTCCACTATATTTTGAAGTATAACCGACAAGCTGGCTGGTGAATTAAGATATCGCATTTTTGTCACCTGTCCTTTATCATGCGGCTAAGATGGTATCAAGGTTTATGAAAAGAAATTATTTGCATCCACTATTTATATGCATGTCAGTGGAAATTAAAACTTTTATATTATACATGAATAGGAAGAGGTATAGTTTGGAAAAAGAATCGTCATTTTATTCATTTTTTACTTTGTCAGAAATGAAGTTGAAAGTTATTTCATTTATTCGATTGTGAGAAATCGTCTAAATTCTGGTTAATAGTTAAACTAAATTTAATAAAACACCCTTTTCTCCCGATACTCTTGTGCAATATACCTGCTACTTTGATGTTGGCAAATTATGTGAATTCACTAAAAATCAGCGGATTAAATAAACTGTATAAGTGTAAATCAAGTTTATTTAACGGTAAAAAATATTCTTTTTTTTTAAATTTAATTTATTAGGATATAATTACTTTACTAATGAAATTCTACTGATTGCAATTGATGACAAAAAATAATTATATGTGATAAAGTTTTTCCACAAAAAAAAAACCGCTAATTAATTATGCTCTTAACTTGCTAAAAAATTAATTCTGAATTAAAATTTTCAGATTCTGTTGGAGCATAATATTTTTTTTTCTTTCAGTTGTTCCTAATGTTAAGAATTTAGTTAACCAAGTAGCCTTCTTGGTCGGAGCTAACTGGCACTCTTGCACTAATATTTAGTAAATACCACGTCGTCTCACTGTTGATGTTAGTCCCCCACCCACCCACTTATCAGAAGCGAACTTGACTCCTGTATTAGGGGGAGTGGGATCTCGGCTCCCTCTCGAGAAATTTTATGTGTAGTTCTCTTGGCCCTATGGTGTAATCATGTACCTTTTGTTGTTGATATTCACCAATAAACCACATTAGACAACCTGCGTCTTCGAGTCATTTCACACAACAATCTTCACAATCAAATAAATGATTGTGTAATCAAGAAAAGCAATAATTTTTAATCTAAAGGTAAAAGTTATATCGTTTTTTCTAAATTTAAAATAATTTTCAGATAAAAGTGTCATGTCAAAATTGGGGCAATTATTAATAATTCCTTGAAAATTATAAGGTTATTGGAGATATGGAAGTCATCCCTCCCCTTTTATTTGAAGTGGCAGGCATTCAAAATTACTTAATACTTTTACTTATTTTCGAGTTTAAAAGTAAAAATTTAGTACTTCTATGGTCGTATCGTCCTTGTTTAGGAAATGCTTAAGAAAAACCAATATATTTAAGTGATGATAGAGCAGGAGCTCACAATAGCTTAGGACTGGAAAGTACACTCATGTCCATAAATTAAAGATAGTTCAGAGTCACCCGGAAATCAAACTCTAAAACACATATATCATCCGTAAAATGACAAAACACATCTTCGAAAATCATATGCAAATGGCAGGAAGCCCTCGGGTGACACCAATAGACGAGAGTGTAAGAGAGTGATGTATAATGAATACAGGCAAAGAAGTAAAATTGTCCAAGAGCTTTTATAAGCCTTTCGGTGCAATAAGCATATAGTTATGGCACAAAGAAAGCATTTGGAGGATTTTTTTACGTGATAGAATAATCGGCCATCAGGAATAGGGCCGTACCCAGTTGGAAGTATCCGAGGAACTTGGAATCGCCCAGAGTATCATCTCTGGGCTTTGGCAACGATTCCAAGATGATTGTAATGTGAATAGAAGTTACAGCAAAGGTCGCCCCCAAGTTTCAACTTCGAATGAGAACAGGTATTTGGCAATTATTGCCAAAATAAACAAATGAAGCAAAGCATCATACCTGCCTCGTCAACTGTCTTTCAGCCACTGGTACGACAGTTTCAAGGCAGACAGTGTATAGACGCTTAGGACAGATTGGTTTATATGCTACTAGTGAACATATAGACCAATCGCATCCACTTACTGCAACTCACTGCCGCCTCCATGCATTGTGAACACCGCAACAGTGGGCTTGTGTGATGTTTTTCGATGAATTTAGATTTAGCTTCTGATTCTCGTTATACTTTTATATGGAGAGTGCCAAGTACCCATTACCACCAACAGAACATCATTGAACGACATCTTTACGCTGGTGTAGAATTGGTAGTTTGGGGAGGAATTATTCGGATTCCAGAACTGATCCACGGGTTCACATTGGAATCATGGCAAGCCAAATCTATCAGGACGTCATTCTGGAACAACATATACGTTTGTTTCGGTGCCCATAGACGCAAAATTCTTGCTTATCGATGACAATGCTTCTTCTTCCCTGAGCAAACATCGTAAACGAATACCTTCGATCGGAGGCTATCAACCGTGTGGACTGACCAGCATTCTCACAGGACTTGAGTCCAGTAGAGTATGTGTGGTATATACTTGGTCGACGAGTTGCAGTCCGTCAACCACCTTCAACATGTCTACTGGTAAACTTCAGAAAGCATTGCTTCATGGGTAATGCAATTATTGTGGATTTTGTTCGATGTTTTCAAAAGGATAAACAAAAGAAAAATCCACATACCTTCTAGCTTACCCATCTAGTTTTCGAGCCAAATTGACCCCGGGATTGAGCTTGCCTGAAAAAGTAGTCATTGAAGATTCGGACACTAAATTAGCCGAAATAAAGATTCGAAGCATCTTGTAAATTTTAGCATTATTTAATTTGTAGAACACAGATTCAAAAAACACATATCACTCCGAACGGAGTTCAAAATCTAATACAGCAAGAAAAAAAATCAAGCATGGCGCCACCAGACTGGAAAGAACATGTGGTAGCTTATAAATTACAAGGGAAAAAAATAATCGTCAGTCGTTCGTTATAATAGTTTGAAAAAGCAAATGTTTGGATTTCTTTCGCAACAGCATTATTCCCCAAGGTCAGATCGATAATTTGATACTCAGCATACCTAGGCGTTGTATGGACCGTATTGCATCGTCTGGGAGACATACTATGTATTAACCATCATAACAACCATGTAACATTCGGTTTTTTTTTTTTTTTTTTTGCGAATAGTATTTTTTTAAATTTGTTCCAGGGAAGCAAAAAGTCGCAAATTTTATTAATATCAAACATAATAGCTTTTTTTTCTTCTGTTCTTTACCTTTTGTTTAACAAATAGGCTATACAAATAAGTCGCATTTGTTTTGCTTCTGGCTCTTTCTTTTCCTGAACGTGCATTATCCTTTATTTATAGACAAGAGTTTACTTGGCGATAAGAATTCGGATCAAAAAGTCGGGTTCAAGTTTTATTTGTTTTTGGCTAAAATGTATTGCTTTTTAAATCTAAATGCGCACACGTATTTATATGTTTAGATTTACTCTGGTGAATTTAATGTTTAATTTGTATAATTCTCGTAATTTAATAAGCATTGCATAAAAAAATAAGCCTGTGCAAATATTTGCAAAATATTTTCTCCGCCCTTCTTAAGAAATAATAACATCAGCGTACGTTTTGCTCATTCTATTTTGCCCGTGTCCGAATGATGACAAATTTTCGTTCTTGTATGCGCGCTTATTCGCCTCGAACTCGAAACATATCGGAATTCCCGCTGTTGCTACAATTTTTATTTCAAAATTCTTTGAAATCGGTGACTGCATTAAAAAAAACATTGTGTTTTTTTCTCCAGAAATATCGAATATTTTTTTATTAATCATTCAGGATTTCTAAAACATTTTTTTAAATAAAACCATTTTAGTTAATTTCCTACTTTCATTTCACATAGCTTCCACTGTAAATGGCATCTATTCGCTCGTTTAACTTCGCGTATGATCCAAGCACAAATGATGCACAGTTGAAAGCGTTCGTCCCCAAGAAAGCTTTGACACTGAGAGCGTTAAATGTCAGAAAAATGTGAAGCATCCCGAAATAGTGGTTACGGTCTTAGAAATTGGGGAGAAAAAAATGAAGAATTCATAGGAAATTATTTCATCAAAAGTTCTGTCTTGAAACTACGTAAAAGGTTAGAGATAATTTTTCCCCTTTCTGAATTGGAAATTTAACGAATAAACGTGAGATTTATTATGTTTTCTCTTTTCGCTGGTGTCGATAGTGTTTGATGCATTAATTCTTTTCATAAACTTGCATATCGAAAATGCATTGTTCTTTTTCAAGAAAATTAACTAATGGAGAAAGCGTTTTAATGAATTTTTAGATTTAGTTATTTTATTTTATAAAGCACTACTTCGCTATCGTTACTTTATAAATAACTGCAATCTTGCTCGATTGATTAATCTTTATTGTAATTGAAATATTTTAGAAGTATTAAAAAAAGAGCCAGAATATTAAGAACTGTGCTAAATTCTGACCATATTCAAAGCAAAAGTTCATTAAAAACATATTCCGCATTAAACTCTATCAAGAAGTTGATTAAATCTCGATGTTGGGGGGGGGGGGGTCCTGAATCAGTGGCGGATTTGGCGTTTCAGATGCCCGAGGCGCAATTCAATTTGAGGGCCTCCCCCTCTCCTCCAGTAATATTTATAGTATGCCCTCTTTGTACATATTTTTCACTTTCATTTTTAAGCTCTGCATCTGATTTTTTTTTGTGTGTGTTAGTAAAAGGAGGGCGAGAATTCGGTACATAAACTTGAAAATTAAAATTAATTTTTCCATACTACTGGACGGTATTTAAAATAATGATAAATTTCAAGGCGTGTTTTAAAAAAAACGCGCTATTTTGTACCATAGTTACGCAATATTTGTCAAAGATACATGTCTGAAATTTCATTATACACCAAATCATTTACTATAGAATGGAGCTAATTTTTTTTTTTTTTTTGCTATTAAAAGTTCGGTTTTGTTTTAAAACGTTATCAAAGTTGCGAATTTTAAAGAATTTACGTTTTTCCCACTTTCATAACAGTCATTTTCTTACTATTTCCAACTAATTAAACCGTTCTAATAAACAAACAATGCCTTTTATTGAAAAACTGTGAAAATGGGTCGATTAATTTGCATTTAATTATGTAATTTTGTTTCAAATTAAGTTCCTTAAAAATAAAATAAAGAAAAGGGAAAATAATAAAGAAAAGAAAAATACGTCAACTAATATTGATACTATTATTTATTAAACATTAGAAATATATTGAACTATATTAAAAACAATATTAGTTTCTTCTTTTCGTATATTAAAAACAAATTAAATAGGAACCTTTCTGGCTTTAGCTTTAGCAAATTTATCAATTAGAGTTTCATTAACAAATTGACTTCATCATTTTCGATGAACATCATGGATAAGTAACTTAAGTTTAATTGTGATACAGAATTCCTTAAATAATTTTTCACTCTTTTAAGCACTGAAAATGAGCGTTCACCACTTGCATTACAAATGGGAATAGTTAAAAATATTTTTAGAATTGTCTCTACATTAGGAAATGTAGGCTGCAGTCCTCCGATTATTAATTTGTACATATCAATAGGATTTGTAATTTTTTCTTCTTTTATGAGGGCAATAAAATGTACAAGTTCATCTTTAAAATTTCTAGTCACAATATCATTTTCATATTTTGCGCATATGTTATCCCACGCAGTCATTAAATTTGACATCGGACATATTAAAATCCAAAAAAAATTCCAAAATCCAATACAACCTCTCTGTAAATCGCTCTCCTTCGCGATAGATCTGCAATTAATACATCACAAATAACCTTGTGTACATTAATAACAAAATTTTCTTTTGGACTAAAATTTTTTTCGTTTAATGTTGTTTCATCAAATTGCAGTTTTCTTTTTCTTATCCGTGTTTCCCGATAGTTCCGGTTTTTGATCAATGCATTGGCTCCGATCTCTATATCTTCGAAGTTAGTCTGGACAATCTTTATAAAATCCGATAGCGATTGTAATAGATTTGTTGTAAGCAGTTAATTATACTGTGTATCCTGAAATGATTTGCTTGTATTGTTTATTCTTTGCAATAATTTATCCCATAAAACAGTTAATAAAGCTGTTTCATAATATTCGAAACATTCTACTAATTTTTTTGCCTCCAGTTTGCTTACAGGTTTTTCAGTATCCAACGTGCTAATTTTGGTTAGAACTGCTTTAATATTTTGATAATTACTTTTTAATGCAGAAACTGCTTCTGCTCTTGATGACCACCTAGTATCACTTATTCTTTTTAAATTTGGAGATTGATTTTTTAAACTATTATTAAGCATATTCCATCGTCGAGTAGATGCCGAGAAATATACATATAAATTCTGAATAAAATCAAAATATTTTAATGCACCAGAACATGATTCTGCTGCACAATTTCCTATTAAATTTAATGTATGGCTTACGCATGGTACGAAAACGGCTGTATTTATGTGCTGTTTTAGTCTTGCTTGCAGTCCACTGTATTTCCCTGCCATATTTGCCGCGTTATCGTAGGTTTGGCCCCTACAATTTTTAATATCTATAGACAAATCTTTTAAAAACTCAAGAATTATTTTTTCTAAATATTCAGAATTATGGTTTTGAATATTAATAAAGCCAAAAAATCTTTCTTTTATGTCCCCATTTTTAATAACAAATCTCAAAATACAAGTAAGTTGGTCTACGTGAGATATATCCGGAGTAGAGTCCACAATTATCGAATAATAAATTGCTTCTTGAAGTTCAGCTATTAGATGTTTCTTAACTTCATCACACATTAAGCTTATGAATTCGTCACATATCGTGTGAGATAAATAATTGACATTTCCACTCCCTGGATTGCTAAATTTTTCCAAATGCAATTTTAGAAAACTGTCAAATTCTGCCAAATAATCAATGCAACTCAAGAAATTTCCTTTTCGATTGGAAGTTGTACCTTCTCTGTGGCCACGAAATGCTATTCCTAAACTCGCCAACAATTTTACTGTTGCAATGACTCGCTGTAAAACGGCTCGCCAATACTTTTGTTCCGTGGCAACCTGCTGTTCTAAGTGAGTATTTATACGACCAGAAATAGACAAGCGTTTTTGCAGAGTCACCATAGATTTGATATGGTTCTGTGAAGTTTTGTGATTAGAGACTTAAGTGGTTCACTTCGTGACCACTTAAGTCTCTAGCTAAATTTTTTCATTCACTAAATCCTGTTGAAAATTTAGTGACCGCATTAGAAAACATTTTACAAACATAACAATAAATGCACTTGTAGCTGAATATACTAACCATTGGCGAAATTCTTTTGTGCCATTTCCTTTAATACAATAAAAATTCGTGTCAGAAACATTCCTATAATAGATTCAATTTCTGTCTCCGTATTTTACTTTAAGACTTGTAATATTCCCAATATTACAAGGCTTATTTATCAAATAATATTCGATCATTTTATCTGATAAGTTTTGCGCCACAATGCAATGTTACTGGGAAACAAATACTTGCCTTTATGTTTACCCCAGTCAGAATCAGCTATTATTTTTTGCTGTATAAAATCACAAATTGTTGATTCTTGTGTTCCATTCTTAGATCTCTCATTAATTTCTTCGAATTCACATTCTACTTCGGCTAGCTCATCGGTTTTTTCTTGTGCATATTCTGTTTTAGTTTGTTCGTCTGTCTTTTTAGGCTTGCATTTTATTTCATTTCGCTCACCAATTTCTTCGAATTCATTTTCGACTGCTCAGGGATTTTTTTCTTGTGCACATTTCATTTCAGTACAATCATCAACCTTTTCAAATTCACATTGTATTTCAACTCGCTTATTAATTTGTTTCAATTTATATTCCACTTCTGATTGGGCATCGTTTTTTTTTCATGTACATATTCAATTTCAATTTGCTCATTGGTTCTTTTAGGTACACATGCAGCATCTACTTGCTCAACTGCTCTTTCTGGCTCGTTTTCCATTTTAGTTCGTTTTTCAAACGTTATAATGGATTTATTGAGTGAATTTTGATATCGTTCAACATATTCTTCTTTTACTTTTTGCTTTTCGAAGCACCCAAATCAAACTTTCTTTTCGGTGGCATGGCTAATACATTTTTTAAAAAATTAGTCGCATAAAAAATATTAGCTGGACTTAATACCCGTTCCTTTGCTTCCAACGACGACGATAGCAAACCTCGGAGGAGGGGAAAGGTCATGTGGTACCAAAGGAGGGGGAAACCAAGAGAGGGTCGAAGAGGAAGTGAACGAGACAGAAGATACTTGATCCATTTTCATGTTTTTTTAATTATTATTATTTTAATCCTTTCATGTAAATAATATGACAAATATAGAATTGGATTGTTTCCTGTAATCATTTCTACACAATCATCCCGATTGAAATATTTATATATCCGGTGTAGAAATGATTACAGGAAATAATAAATGCATATTTTATTATACATATTATTATTTTAGAGATAAATTTTGAGGCCCCTTAATTTATGAGACTCGAGGCCCGAGGCGCGCCTCATGCGCCTGTTCGGAAATCCGCCACTGTCCTGAATGGCTCAGAAAAGATGTGGAAGAATGGGCGCTTCCTCAGCCATCCTTTAATGAAGATATTCTCGTGGAAAAGAAAATTACAGCTGTAAGCCTAGTCGATGGAACATCTGATGCATGGCTTTTGTCTTACTTTTCAAGCTACAAGAAAATTGTAAGAATGGTTACGTGGATAAAAGAAATTTCTTCACAACATTTCAAGACAAAAGCCAGAGCGACTTAAGGGAGAACTAACAGTTAAAGAAATGGATAAAGCTGAATGGAAAATAATCGGTAAAGTGCAAACTAAATCATTTGCTGAATATGATTTAAAACATTTGAATATTTCTTTCTTCAAAGATGAGTCTGGATTTCTACAAGTTAAGACAAAACTCACTGAAAGATATGACTTGAACGATTTTAAAACTCTCAATTTGCTACCCAGAGAACACATATTGGTGAGACTGCTTAGTCACGTACAGCATGTGACAAATTTACATTGTGGATCAAACAGTTTGCTATTGCACTTGCGAGAGAAGTACTGGATAATTAATGCAAAGAAAACAGTACGCAAAGTGATCTCGCAGTGTGTACGATTTCGATGGCATGAAACAAAGTCTTTGTCAACACCTCCTGTTCCGTTTCCAGAGGACAGAGTTCGAGATGCTTCTGTGTTTGAGATCGTAGGTGTGGATCTTGCTGCACCCCGCACACTTCGCGGTGGAGAAAAGAGTTGGATTGTGTTATACACTTGTGCGGTATTCCGGGGCTGTGCACCTTGAACTGATCCAATCCCTATCTACAGGAGCTTTTTTGCCGAGTTTTCGAAGATTCATTGCTCGCCGTGGACGTCCAAAAATTGTTTACAGTTATAACGGCACTAATTTCGTTGGTTCTTGTAACTTGCTTTAAACCTTCGATGCTAACCTTATTCAAAGAGAGGCCTCTACAAAAGGCATAAACTGGAATTTTAATCCCCCTTCCTCACCTTGGTGAGGCGGATTTTGGGAACGCTTAGTGCAAGTTGTCAAGAAACTTCTAAGACGTATTCTGTGCAATGCTTGCCTTTCTTATGAAGAATTTATTACTTTACTCTGTGATAGTGAATCAGTGATAAATTCACGTCCTTTAACCTATATTTCCGAAGACTCGGCTGATCTGCGTTCCATAACTCCAGCTATGTTTCTACAAGACATTCAGACAGTGGGAGTCCCTGATTTGGACCATCTTGATAAAATCAGTCTCACAAAAAGATTGCGATACATACAAAACCTGAGAGGAGACTTAAGGAAAATATTTAGATCAGAGTATCTTGGTCAACTCATTTTAAACAAGTCTAATGAAAACTGCCGGTCTTTGGAAATCGGGGAAATAGTCTTAATTGAAAAGGAGGACATCAAAAGAACTTTTTGGCCGATGGGACGTCATTTCTACTTTTCCTGGAAAAGACGATAATATCCGAGTGGCAAAAGTCAAAACAAGTACAGGTGAGTTTCTCCGACCTGTCCAGTGATAGATCCCACTCGAGGTCAAATCTTCAGCTGGGAGAGTGGAAGATGTCGAATCAGGGAGTACTGGTACGAAATATATTGGTGAACAGTATCTCGAGGTAAACTCTAAGGAACCTGAAATTTCTCTGCAGAAACTAGCTACCACAAAAAGCGGTAGAGAGAAGAAACTTCCTTCTAGACTTAACTTTAAATTTTTTTTAATGTTTGATAAAGTCCATTTATCAAAGGTGGGAGTATATTGTAATGACTTGATCCTGGTCGATCAAAACTGGTAGAGTTTAAACACAAAAGTTTTATTTACAGCTTTATACAATAACAAATAACAACACGTCCTTTGGGTTAATATGCTGGAAAATATTTATATCTGGGATAACAGTTCGACATCTAATACCGACAACTCACAGGCTGTTGACGTATCCGGCTACTGCGGGTAGCTCAAGGGATCTACGGATTACTTCCGGTAGATCTTTAATCAATAAACTCGAGATCAAGTGTTATATTTTTAACTGTCCAGCTCTTCAGCTCAACTCACGGCTCGTCTCGACTCCTCGTCATATCAGCTCTCTCGCCAGATCAGCTTGTCTAATCTCTAGCCGGATCAGCTGGTCTCGTCCCATCCAAAACCTTCCATTTTAACCTCGGTCAAACTCCGCCTCTCCGGTTCGCATTGGTGCTCTGAAGATGCCGATCATCCAATAACTCATCAGAAATACTCCCAATGGTCAGCCGTTAGCCGTGGGAATATTTTTGTATCATCCACCCTTTAACAAAATCTTCACAATAGGGAAGAATTCACATATGGGGGTCTCAGTACTTCTTTCTTTAAAAGGCCGCAAACGAATGTGTGGTTCATTATCGGAACTTCATTCCAGTTTGGGTGGTCCATAGAAGAAATAGCTACATCTGGTGTTTTGCCACGGTTTCCTTCTTCAAAGGGCCGCAATCACATGTGCGCTCCATTATCTGACTCCCTTCAAACCCAAAGAGTAACATCAGAGCGAAAGAAACACAATGCACAACAAAGATAGAATCGTCTCACCACTGGCCAGAAGTAACAATGTTTGAACATGTGTCTATTAAAAAGGGCGATAAGCTTTACGACTTCTATAAAATGTGGAATTAATATTGTTACGTTTTTAGCGTAACGGGTTCGGATTGAATGGACCTTATTTGAGGACAGCACAAACAAATTTATTTACAGCTATTTACAGGCATATACAGGATGACTTGAAAAAGTAAAACTTCAGAAAACACAATACAGAAATAATCAGTCACTTACAGCTTAAATCCAAGTCTTACGCACAATAAACACGGTTTGCAAAACAGCTATAGTATAGCACAACAGTAAATCACAGCGAGCTCAATAACACAGCGTTAACAGCAAACACAAACACAGCTCATTAATAACAAGCGAAAATCCGCTAGTCCAGCAAAACGCTTCGCTTGAGAGAGAGAGAAAAACTCTGAACTAACTCACTGATTCCGGCTACTCGTCCCTTATATAGCCGAATAAGCGCGTGCACCGAATCGCGTGAAAATTCTCAAAACAACGCGCACAATCCAGCGGCTACTAGAATATTCCTTTCGCCAAACCAATCAAACTGGCGCGAGGTTCCTCGCCACACGTCGCCATCTTTGGTACTTTTTCGTGTCTCTCACCCGCTTGTAACAATATATTCATTATTTGTTTGTTCAATCTTCCTGTATTTTGTTATGGCAACTGTGATAATTTGTATCGTATCGTATTTTTTGTGTCGTTATCGTTTTGTTGAATATATATTCGATTTTCTTCTAAGCAGCTTTGCTTTTCGTAGTAATAAAGTGATGAAGGGACATTAATACGGTGTATTTTTTTGTATCTGACAAATAGTCTTATAAAAATCTTATATAATAATGAATTCCCTAAACACTACTGTAACATCGAAATTTTAATTAAAGAAGGGCTTTCACACTTGTAAACAATCAGCACATATAATTTACCCCTTATCGATTCTAAAATAAAAACATGTAATAAAGAAAATATCGTAAAACTCGAGGATCCTTATTGCACTATCCATCTGAAAAACTCTTCGCCTAATTTTTATAGCCTCTCAAGAAATTACAAAATTTAAAAGATGATTCTAACTTTATGTTAATTAAAATATAATAAAATTTTGTCAAAATGTCCATAATATTTTAAACACGAGTAGTTCCAAATTTGTCATTGATGCCCTCCTCACTAATCCACAAACCCGCCCGAGTTGAAACCGAGACCTACCATTGGTCCAATCTTTTTCGCAGCCGCCATCACTTAAACAGATTTTTCCCCTCTCTTTCATTCGGAACATCTGGTATGTGTTTGAATTCACTTTTTCTAATATTTATTCATTTTTTAGTGTTTGTTGAATTTATACTTCGTTTTATTATTACGTGTCTTTTTTTGCTGTTCTCCGTATTTTAGTAAATTCGATGCTTCTCTTAGACTTTGAATTTAGGAATTTTTCAAGTCATCAACAGATTTTCTTTTTTGGACTAGTCAAATCCATTGACAGTAAAAAAAATTCCCTATTTTTGGAATCCCTGCCTGATGATAACCCTTGAGACGTCGGATATCCTTTACTTTACTTTCGTTTCGGTTTTGTTCACCTTCATTTTTACTTTGATTTTTATTTCAGTTTACTATGGTTGCTTTCATATATATATATATATATATATATATATATATATACTGAAGTGACAAAAGTCATGGGATAGCAATATGCAAAGATACAGTTGGCAGTAGTATCGCAGCGAAAAAGTATAAATGCGCAGTTCGTTTTCCAGAGCTTTCATTTGTGTGCAAGTTATTCATGTGAACAGGTTTTTCGTGATTTTTGGCTGCACGACGAGAATTAACAGACTTTGAACGTGGAATGAGCTAGACTCATGGGTCATTCCATTGCGGATATCGGTAGTGAATTCAACATTCTGAGATCCACAGTATCAAGAGTGTGCCGAGAGTATGAAATTGCAGGCATCACATTCCATCATGGACAGCGCAGTGGGCGACCACCTGCAGTTAACAACCGAGACCGCCGACGTCTGTGTAGAATGGTCAATGTTAATAGACATGCAACACTTCGTCAAATAACTGCAGGAATCAATGTGAGACGTACGAGGGACGTGTCCGATAGGACTGTGCGGCGAAATTTGTCTTCCTTGTACTATGACAGCAGAAGACCGACTCGAGTACATTTACTGACATCACGACATCGCCTGCAGCGACTCTCCTGGGCTCGTGAGCATATCGACTGGTCCCTAGAAAAGTGGAAAACCGTGGCGTGGTCAGATGAGTCACGATTTCAGTTGTTACGAGCTGATGGTAGAGTTCGAGTGTGACCCCACGAAGCCATGGACCCAAATTGTCAGCAAGGCACTGTTCAAGCTGGCGTTGGCAAGCTGCATAATGGTGTGGGCTGTTTTTACATGGCATGGACTCGGCCCTCTGGTGCAACTGAACCGATCATTGACTCGAAATGGTTATGTTCAGCTGCTTGCAGATCACTTGCAGCCATTCATGGACTTCACGTGCCCACACAACGATGGGATTTTTATGGATGACAATGCGCCATGTCACTGGGCCAGAACTATTCGCGATTGGTTTGAAGAACATTCCGGACAATTCCAGCGCATGATCTGACCACCTAGATCGCCCGATATGAATCCCATCGAGCATTTATGTTACATCATCGAAAGGTCCGATCGTGCTCAAACTCCTGCACCATCTACACTTTCACAATTTTGGACGTCTATACAGACAGCATGGCTCAATATTCCTGTAGAGGACTTCCAATGACTTGTGGACTCCATGACACGTCGAGTTGTTGCACTTCGACGGGCAAAAGGAGGACCGACACGATATTAACAGTCATCCCATGACTTTTGTCACTTAATGTATATATATATATATATATATATATATATATATATATATATA
>JAOUZG010046964.1:241718-286839 GCA_026289955.1 Argiope argentata | reverse complement strand
CCTTCTGCCAGAGAAGAAGGTCCTCCGCACGGATGTTCGGATTCGGGAGAGCCAAATGATGCATTTTATAACAACGCAAGTCATTGCGAGCACACAAGGCAGAGAAAAGAATGAGGGAGAGAAAACACTGAAATTTTAATCTTCTTAAATAAAAAATTAGAAGTGTGTTACATCTCTTCAAAAGTTATTTTGATATTCCAAAGTCACTCGACTGTACAAAAACGAGAGTCTTAAATATCAGAAGACATTTTCTGAATACTTGAATCGTCCGATACAGAAAATAGGCTTCTCTTGGAAACAAGTGTCTTATTCCACAGCTATGTACAGGCCTCTCTAGTCAGGCACCGACGTATCACAAGATTCTTTTTGATTTCTGTGGCTTTGAAAGACTCGCAAAACAGTGAGAGAACAATTTTTAACAATCTGCAACTGAGGATTTAACAAAAGTTATTTCAGTTGCGATATTGCCAGCAAGTGATTTGTGAATATATGTTGGCTGCCACCTTTTCACCACTTTTAAGCGATTTCTATAAGAAGCTTTCAGAGACCCATTTTTTCTTGGATCTGCGTCATCTAGAAAGTTGGCAAATTCGCACTTTCACCGAATCATTTCTCCTTTTTCACTTAGCTTAGATCATTCTTTAACAGTGTGCCCATCAGTCTGAGCACAATAAATATTGTGTCGTTTCATTCATTGCCAATGTCGAACAGCAAGAAAAACCTGGTCCCGGGAATTTTGAAATTCTCCACCTGCTGGTCAACAGTCAAGAGCATCTACAAAAAGAGAAGACACAGTTTATAAATTGATCTAACGGAAAGATATACAAAGAGTTAGTTTTCGATTCAAAACCCGAAATAGAAGGTATTTTTGAAAATAATAACAGTAAAAACACATCTGTAAAGCACGCTTTTCCTTAATGCAGTAACATTTAGAATGGGTATGGATATATGTATATCAACAAAAATCTGGATATGAAAACAAAAAGGGAAATTTCAATCACACTTATTTTTCATTTTTCTTTTAATCTTTGAGCATCATCATCAGAGCCGCAATCGTTCGCGATCGCAGTCGCCAGAACTCTCGCGTTGCAATGACTGGCAACTTTGGATTGGAGCTCGAATAAGTGATTCCTTATAAAGACAAAAGAAGAGGTCATTACTCTTGGATAAGAGATGAATACCACGGATGGTATATTAACTATGTTGAACCTCCGGCTTGAAAATGCTGTTGACGAAAACCTAAAGTCAATTTAATGGCTGCTCAAAGCTTAGTAATTTTCAGTATAACACTTCATAAACTGAAAAATTAAATATATATTTTTCATTTATAAAAAAAACTTTTTTAAGTTCCAATATTTTCTAAATATATAGTAATAAATCGTTGACATCACAGAATTTTTTTGAATCCTATTGGTGAGATGTGACTCTTTGGTTGATTTTTTTTATATTAATCAAAATTTTAGAAAAAATTTCAAAATGCTGGGGAAATTGGGATTCGCAGGCTTCCAAACGTTATTCGGCGAATGGACGCCCGCGAAATTTTCGCCGAGTCTTGAGCTCGCTCAGAATCTGAATGCCGACGATCGGGAATAAGATGCCCTTTATCCTGAATTCATTCACCGCCACGAAGAGGGCGGAAGTATGCAGAACTTCAAGAAAAAGATATTTGAAAATCTTTCTTGGACCTCGAAGGGAAGACGCAGTTCCCCTGGACTGCCATGTGGCTCTCCCCTGTAAATAGGAAAAGAAATACAGCAAGAGTCCTGGAATGATTCGGCGGAAAACCAGACGTCCTCCTTTGACATCAAGGAGCTAAGAATGATTCCTGGGTTATTTGATTATGCAGAATCCAACAGCAGTCATGCAAGTTGTGAACACTTCTCTCAAGAACCGAACAATTGAAAGCGGAACTAAACAATTATTTGAAAGAAAATTCTAATTTTGTTTCGATTGAAATCGAAGTTATAAATATATCCAAAGTGCCTCATCATAGTTGGGCTGAAAATTCAAAATTCACGGATCAAAAACTGTAAAACTAAGATATTCTGATAATTTTTAGCATGTTTATTTTAATGTCAAAAAATTGAAATGGCAATAAAAAGGTTTAATAAATATGTCTGTAAATTTATTACCAATATAAAAGCGGTAAACTTAAAGCTTTAAAATCATTTATTAAATTTAATTTAACCATTTAGTGATCAAGGTCGAATTTAATTTTTTTTATATTCATCTTTGGGACCTTTATTATTTCTATAAAAAAAAAACTGACGGAATTCGCCAGAGCCTTTACTCAAATTTTTGTATTATTGGTGGCATGAGGGCCTGCCTATTGCAAAAGATATCTGGAATAGCCAATAAAGTTTGTCTAGACGTTAGGATGAATTTAAACCTAAATCCTCATTGTAAGAGTTATAAGGAGTGGACGGGGATGAAATCATAGGATTGTCTTTCTAAAAATAGGCTAGAGTTAGGAATGCCTAGACTAAGGCAAATTTTTGACAGCATTTAGGAAAGTGACTTACTCTTTATAACAGAAATAGGAATTCGTTGGGTGGCTCACTTTTAAAAGAGAGCGGCATTTTTCTCATGGCTGATTGCGCATTGGTTTCTAAGAAAATAAATTTAGAGGCACACAGTGGTGTAATTATTATTATAATCAATTGCAAATGATAGCAATGAAATACAATGAGAACTTGTAGGTTGAAGATAAGTTTTTCAAAACAAGCAATATCACTGAAATGTATGTCATTAAACCAGGTCTGTACAGAGTTAAAAATTATTAAAGTAATTTCCGAATATTTCTGGCCAAGTAATGATATCATGTACTTTTTTTAAATCGTGATGTTGTTTTGGTCAGGAGATGTTTTGATGTCACCGAAATTAAATCTCAAAAAATATTGCTTTTACCAGTACTGCATTATTATTATGTACGCTTCTTTGACAGAATAAACGTTTTTAAAAGGCCGACAAAGAATTATGGCATCATAGCTGTTATTTCATCTAAATCGGTAGAGCTCCAAAACTTTGTTTACCAGCAAGTGAAAATGAAAGTTTAAAAAAATTATAAATATATATACATAGAAAGAAGGGTGGAGGATAGAGACCGATAGAGAAGTCTCGTGATTGTCACAAACCAGTTTAAACTGGTTAATGACTAAATTAATTAAAACAAATAATGACTTTAAAATAAAAATGTTCTCAATGATAACTTGAAATTTGCGATCTTAGATTTCATTTTTTTCTCCAAATTTGGTGACCATAAAGTATTTTTACAGATTGAAATAGCAATTGAGTAGAACATTGTTTTATTCTCGGGGAAAAAGGAATCAGCCATCGGGTGTAATTGTACGGAAAAGCTAACGTTTAGCCTGTAGCTTAATTTTAAAATGATATCAAAATACAATTAATTTTTTATTTAAGAATAATCTTAACGCAAATAAAACAATACTGAAACTGATGGCATACACAGAGCATAACTGGAAGGATCCTGTTCCCGCAGCTTCAGGATTTCAGTCAGTTAAGAACGACTCTATTTCAGGATTAAAAATCATTTTGTGAGGAAAATACAGGAAATTTAGAAAATTTAAAACAGGAAAAATAGGAAATTTAGCAATGCAGTCGATGCGATGCAATCACTAGCTTCGGCACAATCTACACTATTTCGACAAACCACGTGAAATTCTTAAAACACTACTACACTTTCTAAAGAGCTGTAAAGGTCTATTTTTGGTATGATTCCGAAGATGTCACTTTTTGGCATTCTTTACAGAATTGTTTTCAAGGATTCTTAGATCCACAGACTTACACTTTGCAACTAAGTATATCAAATCGCAAATATTCCGAACAAGTTGCGATCACCTTTTCATCTCTGCGACGTGTCGTGCCGCGGAATGTCGAAAACCTCCGCGAAGAGTGGTGTAAGCCTGAGGTGCATCCAATTGGATCTGAACCAGCGCAGGTGGTCGAGGTGCTTCCGTCCAAGGAGTCGCAGGTCAGGCAGCTTGGCGACGAGGGCGGGGAAAATGTGCGGCTCTCCCTCTTCCGACACTTTCTGCCGCAGAGCCTCCAGCACGCGCTCCTGGAGCTGCTGCAGAGCCTTGTGACCGCCGATGCCGTCGCGTTCTGCAACGACAGGAGAGGAATAAAGTCTCATTTCACTGCACTCCTTCCCACAGTTCAAAGAAAGGCTCAAATGAACATGGAATGTAAAAATTCGTATGAAATAAAAAATTATTTAACTAATCATCTAAATAAAAAGTAAAAATAGACATACATTAACAATCTATATATAAAAAACGCTTACGTGGACAAAAATCAGGGCAATTTGTTTATCTTCGTTTGGCAACACTTCGGCATCGCCGCGAACATAAGCATGCGGTTAGATAAGATTTTCACGCAAACGCTATTCTTGCATCGGTTTAGTAAAATTTTTTAGCGAAAAATTAACAAACAAAATTTTAACGATGAGTTTAAGTCGTGTCGTATCGATTTTAAAGCGAAATCGTCGAAAAAGAGAAAACGGATCGACCGAAAATGCTGCCGAATCAATCATTAGAAGATCAAATCGAAATGAACGAGATAGGGTGGAAAGCTTGTGTGTACGGAGCGAAATTTTCAAACTACAGGAACATAGTTGTAGGACTAAGTCTGGACTCTGTACTTTTCTCCAAGCACCTTACTGGGAAACAGAAATAAATTCAAGTGGAAAGTACACAAAATGTTACCATGATCAAAAAACTGTTTTGGAACATCTGTTGGATTCACCGGAAATATTGAAATACTTGCTGATCACGGATTCAATCGGTGGAAGAAACTATCGAAAGCGTAGAAGAGAATATAATTCCATCTTAGCTTTTGCTTCCTTGGGAGCTCAAATTCACCCTCCTCCTGGAACGGGGCCATTTTGCTGTAGGATACATGGTCAGATATACCACATGGTTTCTCCTTTATACAGTGGTCATAAAAATAAAGTTGTGGTTAAATAAAGTTATATGTGTTTGATACCAGTGAAACCACTGAAAAAGCAACGGTAGAAATGAAGGATGTTTGCTCTCTGAGATGGAAAGACTGGATTCTATGTTGAGAGCAATCAATCTATTCATCGATGGTTACCTGCTGATGTATCTTGAAGAAAATCCTGCAACAAATATCAGGATGGTTTTCATGAAGACTGGAAATTTAGATATACGTAGATATAACCAATCTATTACAAAAACATATATTGCAAATATATTGGCAGGAGATAATGGTGAACCCCCTGCTAAACGAGACATTTGTATTTATCCTGTAGGCGACAGCTGTAAAACTATTTCTCCATTAAAAAAATGTTGTGATTCCAAGGTCTATCCCTTGCTGTTTCCAAGAGGAGAATTAGGTTGGAACATATTTATGGACTGAACATAGTTATGAACATAGTTGGACTACTCAACATCTTTATGTCTTTCAATATGTGTTTCCGCGTATGTAAAAGTTTACTGGGTTTTTTCTTCTTCATTTTTTACTGCCATTTCATAAGTATCGCTTTATTGCTCTTTTGTATGTACCTTTGAGTCTCCCTCTAAAATTTCATTTATTATTTGTTATTATTTAGCATCCTAATTTCTATGATAAAATGTTTATAGAAATGTTCAAAAATGTATTTTATTTATCAAAAAATGCATACTTTGAATTTAATATAAAAACATTTTTAAAGTATACATACGTTTAAATGTATTATGTAGGAAAGTTCTCCATTTTGTTTTACAATTTATATTACTTAATATAATAACACCACATTGCATTATAAACTGAAAAAAAGAAAGAAAGAAAAATCCCTCTTGATCGGAAGAGACAAAAAACTTTGTTTTTCAGTGTCTTGGAAAAAGAGGCTGTGGCTCTGACTTTCCTGATTTTGCGTTTTCCATCTCAAAAGAATGCATGAGAGCCTTAAATCTGAAATAATTAAAACAAACTGGTAAACTAATGTACAGGGTGTCCAAAAAGTTCCCGTACTGATGATTTGTGAATTTATTTTACAAAAACAATAGGTTTAAAAAGAATTATTTTTATGCCAATGATAAAACACTTTTAACATAACTAAGGAAAAAATACTGAACTTACATTTATAATAAATGCTCAAAATGTCCATCCCTTTCTTGGAGACAAAGCTGAACTCGTTTGCGCATGTTTTTCGAAACGCGTTTTAACATGCTAGGAGTGATTTCTTGTATCCTTTGGGCAATTGCGATTTTCAAATCATCTATTGTTTGAGGATCACCTTCATAAATTTTGTCCTTTAAATATCCCCACAGAAAAAAGTCTGGGATGGTCAGATCAGGGGATCGTGGTGGCCAAAGATTTTTTGAGATAAGTCGATCGCCGAAAAAAGCTTCAAGCATGTCCATGGTTTCATTACTCATATGGCAAAATTTAACATACTTGAAAAAAAATCATGGAAAATGATCTTTTAAATTTGGAGTATGGGAACTTTTTGGACACCCGGTATTAAAAAAAATAAAGGTTCGATTAATCAATTTTTTTTAACTTCACTTCTTTTTTTTCATCTTATAAGCTACACAGATAATAAACAAAATTTTCTTTTTCATCTGCTAATATTGGAAGAAAATCACGCAATTAAACATTTGATGAAACATTGAAAACGATTCAAATCTCTGTATAAAGATGTAAACTATTCTTGGAAACTAAGTAAATATCTCACATATGAAAAAAGAATTTTTGTTGTTCATATTTCATGCACTTCCGTACCACTCATCCGATTGCAATAAAAAAAACTCGGACAACTTATTGCTTGCATTTGCATGAAGTTTATAAGCATAATACAATCTATCAGCATTCACTTTGAGCGCAACGAAATTTACAAACAAACCATATCATGCGTTTCTATTTTCGACATTATTTTATAGCAAACAAAAGACAAAAGCGTTATTCTTAATAGTAAACGGAACGCGTCATTCGGGGTTAATCACACATGTACCAAACAAAATCAAATTTTTACAATCGATGTCAATCAATGAGAGTGATAGAAAATTGAAAATATTTGGAGTGCAACGTCATTTTTTTTCCGTAAATAAACTGTTAATTACAAAAGGTACTCTCATTCAAAAAACACAATATTTTGGCGGGACGAACTGCGCAGCGTTTATACCACACATACAAAAGAGAATTACTACTATCGATGCCGACCAAGGTAAATTATATACAATGGAAATTTTCCAGATCAAATAATATTGTTTTAATATTTATTCAGTGAATCTACAAACGGTATTTCAGTTGCATGTGTACATCGGAATAATTGCTTCCTCAAAAAATATGCCTCCCAAATGTTATACGTAATGACCAATGAATCACTCAAAATCTCACAGTATGGGTTCAGACATGGATTATACTAGGTTCTGAGCATTAACAAATGTCGAACAGACAAAGTGAAAAGGCCTCTAAATTTCATTTTATAAAAGATTGGTATCTCTATAACGTTGTCCTTCGCATATTCGAATTTCTCGATAGCTAAAACAGAGTCACACTCGTGGGCTGTCTATTCTTGCCGATTGGATGGCGGCATTGTCAACTGGGGGCTGATAATGCCACGACACGACCTTCGTAATACAAGGCCTCACAACTGCTTGCGCTTTCACCCCGTGACGTCACGAGTTTGGATGAACTTTCAAGAAGAATTCTGAAGTGTATAAGGGCGCGGATAATCGTTGTCGTTGTGAAGATCGGTGATTGTGTTATTGGTTTTTCTTGAAAGTTTTATGATTTTTTACCATATTAATTAATTTTAATTTATCGCAATAAAGATACCTAGTGCCTGCTGCGTTCCCAATTGTATAAGTAATTACACAAAAAATAGCCCCTGTGTTTTCGTTTCCAAATGATGGTAACACTAAAAGAGCATGGATCTCTGCAATTGAGCGTGACAATTTCGTTCCAGCTAAATATAGTAAGGTAAATTGATTTTTTTGGTACAATTTTTAGTTAATTAATTGTTTTGAACAGCGAAACATTTAAAATTATTTTCTATTTCCATTTAACTTCTGTCATTTTTGTTTGCTCTACATTTAGTTGCTTATACCTCCAATTACGTTGATATTGTTTGCTTGAGTTAAATAAAAATTTTCTTTGCTTTATTGCTACCTCTCGTAGTCTTCTTTCATTTTGTTATTAATAAGTAAAATGTTTTGTTTTTCTGTTTTTTCTGCTATACATATATTTATAATATGGCATGATGTAGGTCTAATTTTGTTGTTTTGTATTTGTAGGTTTGTGCTAAACATTTTCAAGAAAATCAGTTTTTGACTGTTAGCGAAGCATTTAATGAAAGTACAAGAGAACTTATTCAAGTACCACTGGTGTACAAAAGGTAAATTTATTAGAGATTTTTAATAATTATTACTGAAATCTTACAAAGTACTTAAGCAATTTAATGTTATTATTGCACTCATAAATTTAAAATAATTTAATTAATAATAAAACAATTTTTAATTATATATATCTATATCATGACTATTTACTGTAGAAGAATAAATTTATATTTTGTTCTAGAATATTATGTAAAGTTAGAAATAGCTGTATGAACAATGTGAATTTTATATAGGCTTAAAAAATGTAGTTTTTATTTGTTCTATAAGTCATCAGATTATACATAAAACAGTTAATATATATTGTTATTTTTGAAAATCATTACTTATACATAACCTTCAATTATAAATGAATGCAACTTGCACAAAATATCTGAAGCTTTTAAAAGAATAATGTTACTGCTTTAAAATCCTTTTTTCACACCTTATAAAATCGAATGATTAATTCATGTGGAATATTGAATTACTTGAGAAATAATTGTTTTATATATTCCAACATAATGTTGAACTGTTTCTTGGATGAATGAATATTTTTATGATTTAGTTTTATTAGAGAATACTCAATATGATTTTATTTAATACTGTCCAACATATGTTAACTTTCATTTTAAGTCTTTAAAAAACATCTACTGTTTGTAATTTTATTTCAAGAATTTAATTTTTTTTTTCTAGGCTTGCATCTGGTGTTGTGTCTACAATTTTCCCTAATTTACCCACTTACTTTTCCTCTGAATCAAGAGCAAGAAGAGAAACTCCAATGGATAAAGCAACACACAAAGATATGGACAATTTAAAGACTGCTTTAAATAGTGGTCTCCAGGATATAATAAAAAAGGATAAAATAGAAAAAATTGAAAAATTTTCTGACTTAATTTTTAAATTTAAAGATTTTAAATTAAATACATGGAGTGAAGTGTAAAAAGAAATTATTTTTATTTATCTAGACACTTTTGAAGCTCCTAAGGTAAGTCATTCTTTATTGCTTTCTTCCAAATTAGAAGCTCAAGCATATGTGGTACATCATATGGTTAGAAACCTAAGCAATTTTTCTTTTCCTCTTGTTGTAAGCAAATTGGGTACAATTGTAGAAATTCTAGACTAATTAGAAAATTTTATATATGATTTAAAAAGGAATGTTAAAGTAAAAGGCCCAGTCCAGTTAATTTGTGACTTGTTAAAGGCTCTTTGAAAATTCTGACGTTAACTCACAAATAATTAATTTTCTGATGGAGCAAGTTTCTTTTCTAGGAAATAATAAATATACATGGAGGTATTCATCTGACATTATATTTTCATCTTTACTTTATACTATAGCACCATGTGCATACAAATTCATTAGACAAAGTGGGTATTTGTTACTGCCTTATCCAAATACTATAAATCATCTGTGTTCAAAATATAGTATTAGCCCACAATTGGAACAACTAGACTCAAATTTTTTGACGTACATAAAACAGAAAATTAAATATTTGCAGGAGAAAGACAAAATTGTGACTTTATTGTTAGATAAAGTGCACATAAAGGAATATTTTGAATATAAAAGCAGTTGTGTTACTGGTATGTCATATGATTTTGAAACTTCTGCTTCTAGTGCCCAAGTTTTAATGATCAAAAGTATTGCATCTCAGTATAAAAATGTACATGTTCTGCCAGTGCATTCTATATTGGGGAAAATTTGGCATGAATTTATTAAAAAAGTCATTGTTGGATTGGATTTACCAGACAATTTACCATTGTTGTATATGGCATTATTACAGACAATAATTGTTAATAGGAAAGTTGTTGGATTTTTTATTGATCCACCAGAATTATGTTATTGTTATCCTCACCCAGTTAATAAATTAAGACTACTCTTCTTTGTTGTAAACCCTGTTCATTTGTTCAAGTGTATGAGAAACAACTGGTTAAATAAAAACAAATGATGGCAAATGTTTCTCCTATCCTAATTTTGATTTAGTTCATGAAGTAAAAGATATAGTCAACTTTAAAGCAGCTCAATTTTTAACTATAAGAGATTAATATAACTTAGAATCTGATAGCTTTGTTAAATATGGTTTTAAATTAAGTTTTGAAGCACTTGCTCCATCAAATATGGAAAGGCAAAAGGTTCATTTAATATACTTAAAAACAACTGATCTATTGCATATTAACTTTCAAGCATAACAAGTAATATCGGTTTAAATTGTTAATCGACTTTTATCATAATTTTTTAAATATTGTAATTAACTTTATTAGTAATTTTGTATTTTAACTTTATTTAATTACTTTCATTTGTCTGTATGAAATTTGTAATAAAGTTTTGAAAACAAATGTATTTAGTTATTGTCTTTCTGAAAATAAAATATTATGTTCTAATAGTGTGTGATTTTTTTTTCATTTGTGTTTTATTTTACTTTTTTGGTTAATTCAGATATAATAAAGTTTGGATTATTAAATTGTTATGAATTGAAAATATATAAAATGAAAGCAGTTTTTAATGTGAAAAAAACAAATCTGTTAAAGTAATTTATTTTTGAATTATTTGGTGTAAAATTTAAATTTTATATTAAAATTACATTTGGAATCAATTAAGTAATTTGAGAAGTAAACAATTATTTTACCTTATATGAAATGCATGTATTACCTACCACTAAACTAAAAAAAACTAAAAGTTTTAATGATTAATTTTAAGCTTTTAAAAAACTTTTTAACAAAAAGATAAAATGATTTTTAATAAAATAAATTGTCTATTAAAACAAGAAGAAAACAAATAATACCAGAATGCATGTATCCAATATGCATTTTGATTCAAATCTTAGAAAATTTGAATGTTATTAAATGGTCAATAAGCTATAGAGGATCTTAAGATTTTCTACCATTCTGTTGCTTTTTTGACGGGGAAAATAAATCATCTTGAATTTTATACAAGAAAAATGTCTATTGGGAAGAATGAGCTATTTTATGAAATAAAAGTAATTAATTTAAGTAATTAATGAATTTAAAATCTACATAAATATCGAGGAAGAGGGGATTCTGCTCACGGCAGTCAATCATCCACACCGTGTGACGTCACAAACAAGTTGTGAGGCCTTGTATTACGAAGGTCGTGGCCACGATCGGCAGAAGCGCTCAAGTGACCTTCAGGTCTCCGGCATTACAGAGATACCGCGATAAACTCATTGAGTCTAGGGTTTTGTTTTCACTCATTCGGTACTTCGTTCGTGAGACGCCTTCGAAAAAATGGAAATAGAATACCTGCAGTCACGAGCACGGCGGCGGAGTAGAGGGCGATGACGCAGTCGCTCAGGTGCAGATCGTTGATCCAAAAAACGAAGTCGAATATCATGGCGACGAATTCCCTCTGAAGGTGAGAGAGAGAAACGATTAACATCCAAGAAATAATGACCTAATTTCATAAAAGAGGAAAATTATCAGCAGTCCAAACGATAAAGAAATCAAAAGGACGGAACAGATCTTCTTTGCCAACGAGCACTATGACGCATGCGGAAGAATGCCGCACCAATTAATGAAAACAATTCATTCTACATTTATTTAAAAGTGTGCTTTCTCAAACAGAAATGATTGTTTTTCCTTGGGCATCGTGTTTTTACGGAATAAAAAAAATAATTTAAATAACTCATTTTTTTACTTTCACATGGCCGCTCGCCGACATTTAATTAAATGTAACACTATTCATTAAAAGCTTCAAAATAAATAGATTTTGGAGATTTTTAATAACCATTTGGGACAGTTCTGACATTTCTCGACAAGCTACGAATCCAAAAATATTTTGATATAATGATATTGATATTTTAATCAAAAAGAAAATTGCAGTTCATGAGGATGTTTGGTGTCATGCGATCTCTTAAAAGAAAATACTATACTTAAAAAGCGTGTGATATTAATTGCATTTCTATTCTTTTCTACAAGTAATTTAAAGCACACTATAGTCAACAGTTGATCTCATGGCAGGAGCAGACCCACCCTTTGATGTATAAGTATTTTCTAATTTCACAAACCTGTAGCATAACCCTTCAGGAGTTGCTATCGTCTTGCCAAAGGATCATGAGTAAAAATTATAGTGACAATGGCGTTGTAATTGAGGCTTAAAGCCCATCACTGACCGTGACCCAAACAATGCCATCATTGAAAGCACGAACCTGCTTAGTTGGTCGAGGCTTCTCATATCGTTTATATAATCAAGAATAATATCAGTTCGAACAATAAAAATCAAGGATTATTTATAATTGATTAAATATTTTAATATATCGTATGTACTGTCAGCCAGTAATAACCGATCAGAAAAGAATTCCAGAAAGAGATTGCTCAGATGAGAGGGTTAACGGAATGAAGTATTACTGAATTGTACAGCTGTGGCAATGGTCCATCGGGGATTCCACCAAGAAATCTAAAGGGACATTTAATCTGCATGTCTAAATCGACGGAATAAATGCGATGTGGAGGGAAACAATGACGAGGAGATCTGTCGGGATAGTTACTACTCTGGATTTCTGAAAAGAGAGGCACATTATCAAGCAATACAACTTGTATCCTTCAATACAAGTTATATCCCATATATGAAGCAACACCATGAGTATGGATCTTACCGAGCATACTCCTATTTCCATCTGGAATATTAGATTTTAAAAAAAAATCATCTCGCTTGTATTAAAATGTTCAAATAAATGCGTTTATAAAAGTAATTTCCATAAATAATTTATTAATTTCCCGTTAAAATTATTGTTATTTGCACATTCTTAAGATCAAGATTTTTGGCATACCGAATGTGTTTGTGCATTTACGTTGATTTAAGCCTATTTCTTATAAATTACTTAGTTTAAATAGACCAATATCCCGATTTGAAGCAATACACGAGCTAATTTGGCATGGGCCTGTATCTCTTTGGTTCACAAACCAAGACCCTATTACCAGGCCTCACAAATCAAATGAAACAGAAGCTGTGAAAGAAGCCTTACGTCGAACATGAGCTCCAAGTGTTGCCTCGAGACGCAAGTTCCGTCGGCGAAGGTGAGTCCAGCCTCTTCGGACAACCGGGCCGCGTGCACCAGCCACACCTCGAAGAAGCCGAGCTTGATGCAGAGTAGCTGGTCGTCCTGCAGAAGCTCCTGGAAGGAGGGAATGCGCTTGGCGAATTCCACCACCTCTGGGATAGCAGGGGAGAGCAAGGAGGCGAATTGTTGCCACGCCACCACCTTCTGCACGCCCACACTTTGCTGGTCGCTAATGCCGGGCTGGAAGAAAGAACGCGAGTTTAATCATTTTCTACGGCGGCATTGGTCTTTCAAACTCAGAGAAACGGCTTTGAAGAAATCTCCACTTTTGCGATCAGCGCATTTTTTTGACTGTAGGTCGATCCATTTACGAGTTAGGTCTCGAAATTTTTTGGTTGTGTAGATAAAGTGCTTAGTTTTGTCAAGAATGACGATTGTGCATTCCTCAAACCGTGGGATTCTTCTTGACCTTGGCCAACTCATTTTCGGAGTCTCGAGTGATTGAGCAGAATTGACGAGTCGGGTCTCGAGACCGTTTGGTTGCATTGTTGGATTCCCAAGTTATGTTTAGTCAAGAATGAAACCTGAATATTTGCACTGCCTTGACCATGGGATAGTTTGATTTTCAATTTTAATAGAAGGGATGTTTAGTAGTTTCAGTTTTACTTGCGTTAATTTCTGTTTTTTATTTAATGAACGAGCCTTGAAGAAATTTAATGTGCTTATTAAGAGTATTGTGGTATAATTAGGTTTTTTATTTTCTAGCTAATACTGCTTTTCATGTATGTGTATTACGTGATTAACATTTTGTTAATCTGTTTGGGGACATCATTAATAAAAAGAGATAAAACGTTTGGTCAAAGTTTCGAGTCTTGATCTTCTCCTGCTTAGAGGTATTTAGTTTCTTAGTAGAAATTATTTATTTGAATTTTGAATGATCCGTTGCTAAAGTGGGAGATTATATTGTTACAAGCGGGCGAACGCCGCTGAAACATGCGAAGGGAGAGAGATTGACGTCGTCATCGAAGAGCTTGGCACCAGCCGGGTTGGTTTGGCGAAAGCAATAGTCTGGTAGCCGCTGGATCACTCGCGGTGATTTCCGAAGCTTCGCGGCTCCCTCGCCCGGCTATATAAGGGACGGGCTACCGCATTCGGCAGTTCCTCTCTCGGAAGAGAAGCGTTTCGCTGGACTAGCGGATACTCGCTTGTTATTAGTGAGTTGTGTTTGCGTTTGCTGTTAACGTTGTGTTATTGAGCTCGCTGTGACTTACTGTTTACTGTGCTATACGATAGCTGTTCTGCAGTCTGTTTTTATTGTGCGTAAGGCTTTCATTTACGCTGTGACTGTTGACTGCTGGATTGTTTTTATCTGAAGTTTTATTTTATCGAGTCATCTTGCATATAGCTGTAAATAAATTTGTTTCTGCTGTCCTCAAGTAAAGTCAATTCGATCCGAATCCGCTACGCTAAAAACGTAACAATATTGATTGGGTGTGTCTCCATCCAGGGAGGAGGGGGTGCGATAGTAAACACGGCCCGCTTGTCATACTCTTTTTTAATATTTAATTCATTAAAACAGTCGGTAATTTTAGAAGAGGAAGCAGGAGGACTATCTCTAAATTTAGAGGCGAGAGAGTTTTAAAACCTTGGACTATATTATCAACCATTTGCTCTGTTTTATAGTGATTAAGATTATTGATTAAGTCGAAATTATTTCTGAAGGTTGTCTGTCAGGCAGTTTGCTTTTCCAATATCAATATTGTCAATTCTATAAGGGCTATTAAGAACCAGCATTTTTCTTTTTCGTTTTTAAAGGGTCTGACAAGTTTCCAAATAGACTCGTCTTCGGTATTAACATTTAGAACTTGGTTAATAAAACTTTTTTTTTAATTTTTTCACTGAACTTTTTAGTTTTCTTAATGAGACGATTCATAAGCTTCTTGATAATAGGGTGCCTAATTTTTTTGGTAATTCTTCCAGATATAATTGCCGTTTTATTTAAATTTATAAAGTTTTTATTAGTATTAATGGAGGTAGAAAAAAAGTTTTTGTTGTTAATTATTTGAGATTCAAATATTATCACATAGTTTTCGAGCTGTTCAGGATTATCAAAATTGTCATTTTTAGATCTTTCTATTAGACAAAAGGTTGGTTTTTAATTTTGTTTGTGTTAGCTGGCAGGTATATCTAAGCAAGAAATTTAGAAGGACGAGATTATGATCTAAGCTTAGTTCTGGTATCATAGGCGTAGAGGAAGGCTAGGAGATGTTAAATCTATAATAACAGCAGAAAGGGGTCAAAATCTCGTGGGGGAGAAAGCGCGATTACTTTCAGTACGGGGTGAAGGGCGAATGACTTTAGGCCCACATAAATGTATTGGATTCAAAATTTAACATAATGTAGAGTTGTGAATAAAAAAATCGAGTAGTGAAGAAGCTAACCAGTTTTAATCTGGCATCGATCATCGTATAGTCATAAAAAGGGCGTCGTTTGAAAGGGCTTAACGTACCATTAGAGGCCTTTGAATAGAAAATTCCGTGAGGAGCCGTATATTTATTTAAAAAAGCAAATTTTAAAACCGCAACACTCATTTTCTCTTTAAATTTTAAAATTGTATTAAAAATCATTCTTGCAGACAAAGTTTCCTTAATATGGATCCATTCCTTCCGAAATTAAGAGCTAACAAAATTTTAACATTCTAATGTTAAAATTAAATTTTGAACTTTTATTCATACCTTAAAAATTTGTAAATGAATTTCTGTTATCAAAATGCAAGGTATTCTACATATTTTGCACACATATTTAAAATGAAAAATTAATTTCTAATATTAAAGAATGTACAAAATTAGGATTTTAAAAATTCAACATGCATTTTTACTTAAATCGAAAGGCAAAACCATTTTATAGGGACATGAAAATGTCAGCTCATTCTCATGAGTAGTTTTCCCGTTCGTTTAAGTTTTTTGCATTGCTCCGAAAACAATTCCATTTGAATTCACAAATTTCTAAATTTTATTTGGCAACAAAATACTGCAAATTTTGACTCATACCAGAAGCAGCGAGGTGGGTGATGATTTAGAGCTTAAAAAAGTGCAGCAATCATTGAAATTAAGGTTATGAACGAACATTTGGAGCGATGTTCCTACATTTGTTTTCCACCCCCGCAACATACGCGCACATCACGGCGTCTTCACGATGGCAGCGAAATCCCTGGCAAGCAAAGAGCAGCTGCACGGAGTTGCGGGTGAGGCGTGGAAGGAAGCTGATCACTGGATGAAATGCACTTTATTTTGCACGCTGTGGAATAGAGCGGTGTCATCCTTTCGTGCTTGCTCATGAGTGACGATCAGAATAGTATATACTAATAAAAAATACAAAAAAATAGAGCGAAAAAGGAAATACATACATATTTCCCTTCTTTGTTTTTCTCTCTGAATAGGTAATATGTTGATTTTAACATTAAAATAGACATTTTATTTAAATGAAAAAACGTATGTTTAATTTTATACTTTCCACTCATGCCTCAAAAGTTTTCATTTTGGTGCTTTCAGAATAAGGGAGAATCAAGCTACAGTGTAATTTAAGCAACAGTTTTCGAAAACTCTTGAAAATTTCTCTTCAGAAAATAATTATAATTCTACCGAAAAATTTTACTATGAATATTTTGTTATGAAAGTAGCAGCAATAAATTTCAACATGTAGATTTTGGCTTTAAAGATGCTTTTAAAATGCATAAAAATAAAAATGAAATCTTATATATCTAAATCCCTTTAACAGAAAATATCATCCGATGTAACAAGGGTATATTAACCAAACATTCTACCCCGAATATTTTTTCATAGTCATTTATTCATGATACAAAAAAGAAAGTTGTCATGGGAAATTTCAAAATTTGTACAATTTTAAATACGTTGACGTAAAATAAAAATACATATTTATTATTTATACGTATTTTAAATATGTATTTATAACAATATTCAAAATGGTTATTTTAATTTAGACATGGGCTGATAGTTTGCAAAATAATTCTGGATGGCTCCTTTTCAGCCTCCGCAATTGTGCATTCCTCGCGACAAAACTGTACGCAATATAAACAAATTTCAGTCAAGTGAATATTTTCCTTATTGAATTATAATGTTCACATATACACGGAACATAGATGTACATTTCAAAGCGCATGTCGTCTTCCATTCAATAGGAATTTCGTACTAGAGCCACATCCATCCGTCTAGTTAAACGCACTTTTGAATTCAGTTCACATGTTGTATTTGACTTTATTCCAAGTTCATCGGCTCTCGCTCTCGTCCTCTAAATATGTTGGATAACGGCAGCGAGCTCGTTCAAAGATTGTGTCAACCAATCAAACGGCAGGTTCGCCTTCCCTGCAGAGGGCTGGGACAAATGAGACTAGGAGCAAAGTGCACGCGATAAAGTATCGCAGATGAATTTCAAACAGTGCAGCCGGGGGTTGGTCGGAATGTATGCGATTGTCTCACAACTCTGTTCATCCGACTCTGATAGGATGCAGCATCAGCTAATAATTAGATGAAGGTTCGCAACTGACCTCACACAAACTAAACATTTTTTTAAAAAATTAGCGGAACAAACGAAACGTTGTCCCTTCGCCTCACTCACCGAAGCACTGGAGTGCGTCCCGGGAGTTCCTTCTGACCGATGATTTGAAATCTTGTATAAAAACACTGCTACTCTGGGGGAGAATGAGTTTTAGGCCTACACAACGAGATCTCAAACGTTATGATAGTTAAATCAAATTAGGAATATATATATTTAAAGTCTAAAAACTTTTTTTCCTTCAAAGAGCCACCATTTTCTGAAATAAAATCAGTTAGTCGCCTCACTAACTCTCGCCGATTACTTACGAACACTGCAGGCTTCCTGAGCAAGCCCTGTGTCTTGGCCTGCGTGTAAGCGCAGTGCGTGAGGTGTGCCTGCGTGACGGACGCAATCATGTCGTGCATCTGAGTCGGCTCCACTTCTCGCTTCTCTCGAGAGCACTTCGGGGTTCTACCGTAGCGGGCAGCTGCAAAGAGAAGACACATTTATGCAGACATTTCTCGCCGGGTTTGTAAAACATATTGAAGGGACCTTCCCCTTTTGTAATTTCATTTAATAGCCGAAACAAATCGGAATATTGCACACATGAGTACGTTAATTGGTTAAAAAATATATATAGTCGAAAACCTGGAGCTCACTGTTGGCTTCTCCCTTAAAAACTTTTACTTTAAAGTCATGTCTCAATACTAGATTTTCAGAGCAATGGACAATTTATTTATTCCGACTTCATAATCTAAATTATAGACTCTTGCTTCACCTTAATAGGTATTTTTTTTTATTTATTTTCTAGCCTCACTTTTATTTAAAAAACGTGATTAACAAATACGTTAAAAATATTGTATCATTTGTATTTAAAAATTTATGCTCAACACAAGTTTTTTTGTCCCATATTTATTATTTCAATTCTAGTTAATCTATTCAAATATTTGTCACTTTGCATGATTGCCATGTTTTTTGGGTGTAAATAGGGGTAACATTTGTTAATATTAGTTGATTATTTTCTGAAAAACTTTGTGAGCAAGCAAATTCGTTCTTCGACCATTTATATGAAACAGTTTTTTTCTCTCTCATATATTTCAATTAATGAACATTATTTTAGTGATTTAAAAATTCATAACTATCTTATAAAATTGTGGCCACCTGTTTAATGGTCGAATCCTTCTAACGTAGAATTTTTTCCTACGTCAAGAAGAGGCGCACTTAACCAACTTCCAAGATTAGTTTCTGCCGTTCCTTTGGCTACTAAATAAAAACATACTTCAATCGGTGCTAAAAAAAAACTTTTTAAAATTTTTTTCTGTTCTTTAGCTTAAAATTCATTATTATAAATATTGCAGATATACACTCTTCTTATTTTTGCTATTTAATGACGCAATTCGAATTAAAAATTCAGTTATAGTAGATGATACTTAAGGGTTGATAATGAATTGATGTTGACACCACGCAAGTGCATGGGATTTCTAAATTACTACAAAATAGTGACTATAAATGCCATTTTAAAAAAGGAAATAAGTCAAATTAAATAAAATTGTCTAAAAAGTATCTATGCATCCATATAGCAAACACAGTTTCATAAATAAAGTTGTGTTGTCATTCGCCTACAGGGTTGACGCTTACATCATGATAATGTATGTCTTCCCATTGCTGTTGAATTGTATTTACATCCTACAATAAACAGATACTGAGCGTCACGCTAGATACAGTCCCTATCTGCCTCCATGTGACCTCCTTTTGTTCCTTCCTTTGGTTTCGAATTTACTGTTCACAGAGTCATGGTTATTTGAAATGGTTATTTTGAAAAGAAAATACCAAAAGTCCGCGTAATTCCTGGATATTTTATTCTTTTATTCAGCTCGATTCGTAACTATAAAGATTAATTCTTCCAAGAAAAGCACCAGTCCGGTGTGAAGAACCCAATCAGATTATTCCAATTTTCCACGATCGTGCACGAGCAAAACACGAATAGAAAAGAGTGGAAATAGACCTCAATAGAAACTAGATTCTTCAATGCTTTCTGTAGGTTTTTTCCTCCATGAAATGTTAACAGTGCTCTCTTTATCTTTTTGCTGGATTTAGTTCGGTTGCGCTTCGTGCCATTTCGTAGAAAACCGAGCATGCTTTTTAGCCGTCTTCATTTTGATTCAAAACACTTAGCATTGAAAGTTTATATTTAGAAATTTAATTGAGTCCTAATTCCTAATAGCTATTTTCACCTTCATATGAAGTTAATAAATGATGAGGAATTTTTCTTTTAGAAATAAACCAAAATAACTTCCTACTGCGGAGCTGTTTAAAAAAATTTTATTCGTATTCCTGAAAAGGGAATTATCAATTTTTGGCATCCGTTGCTATTCAATAAAAATATTTTCTCCATTTCAACTGAGAGTACTTTCAACAAAACAAAAACTATAATGTATGGTCAGTGAAAAGTGGCAATGATAAATTTTCTCATCTCTGCTCATCTTGTGTCAGCTCAGCCTTTTTTGCTCCGAACCCCCTTTTTCTCGATCAATAAGTTTGATGCAATGCAGCCACACTCGGCATTCTTGCGCCACTGAAGAAACAAGGCCAATCAACTAAACGCTCAAAAACAAGAGTGCCATTTACTGGATACCTTGTACGTCGAAATCGTAGATTCAAATCCATTCTAGGGCAAGGGGAAGACGTGACCCACCGCTGAACAGGACGCGTGACGCTTTCCCTGTAGAGCCTAGGCTTCAGTCCTGCACAGAAAATTAACATCTCAATACAAACATTCAACTAAATGCTATTTATAACTAGATATTATAGGTTACCTATAAGTAGTTTGAATCACTAAGTTATGAAATTTGAAGAAAAATGAAATTACAATTGAAATGGAAATCTAAAAAATTCACTTTTAAAAGAAAACGAGAAGGTCGATTGAAAGGATTTTGAGTAGAGCAGAAGCGACTCACAGTCCTTGGACATGCCGACTTGTAGACATTTCCGGAATCTGCAATACTGACACCGGTTTCGGTTCAGCCGGATCAACTGGCACCTCTTTCCGCGCAAGCACTCGCAGTCGATCTGTTTCTGGATGCTGCGTCGGAAGAAGCCCTGAAAACAGGAGACTCTGTTGAGACTGCAGAAGATTACTTCGGCAGATTGTTTTCATTGTTTCTCTTATCGAACACCTTTTTAGGAATTCGATTTTCACGGACTGCTTCCATTCATTAAAAAAGCGTTTTTAATTTGGTCAGGTTATTTTTTTTTCTTTTTTTACATTTCTGTTCAGTTTTTAAAAATTACTATTATTCGGTCGATGCTTGCTTTTTTGTTTAATTTCGTTCACTAATCACGATTTGCCCTTTACATATTTACACAAAACGACAATGTGGCTCGTACTTTCCCTCCCTCCCCCCCCCTTCATTGCAAAATTTTTATAGCTATTATTTTCTGGATAAATAAAGGAAATTTGAAATACGTAGCCACGATTTTTAAATTATCGAGGATTTTAAAACTCATCGAATGATTCGCCTAGGATCGCACAGAAATTCTACTTCAGGCCCTCGAACTGTAAAGAAAAAATATTCCATTTCAGGAGCCTGAAATTTGGATGAATTTAGAACCCATTTTTCGGATTCGATGAAAACCGCCATCTAAAACAAATGCAGAGTGAAGACTGTCGTCAGGAGAAACAGTCATTCTCTTCCCCTACTCACGGAGGTTGCTCAGGGATGCGGGTGTCGCAGCAGAGTTCTTTGTGAAGCAAAACGAAGGGAGAGTCACATAAGCATCCGTTTTAAATTGATTCCGAAGCCAGTGCCAAAACTAGTGATGCAATGTTAGTGCTGATTTGATTAAGAAAACGCAATTTCTATTTAGGATAACCGTGCGATATCACAATTTATTGTCGTTCCTCTATTATATATTTATTGTCACTTCTAAATTAGTAACAAAGGCAAAGGTTGAGAATGAAGTACTATTTCTGCCACAGATTATCCTAAAACAAGGCTAAAACAATTATAATGGCAAAAGGAATAAACCCATACTTCAATCAATTTGCCGAAAATTAACTGAAATAAGAAAACATTTAATATTTTTTCATGAAAAAAAAAATGAGTAAAATCACAAAATTTTTATACAGATATTTATTGGCCAAACAAAATTCAGTTCTATTTATTATTAATAAAAAAAGGTAGGTAAACTTAAAAAAGTTATCAAAATAAAGTTCTTTAACCGCTTATTTTCAGTCTCAGTGTAGAAAATTCGATAATGCAATATGGAACATAAACAACAAGAAAATTTTGAGTGAATATATTTCAATTTAGTATATTATAGTTTCCTGTAATTTCTCTTCATTTAATAATCTCCTATTATTAAGTTGTTTCGGATTAAGTGGATTATTTCCAAATAGGAAGCTACCTTGAATCCAGGACTGACAAGAGACATTAGGATGTATATCAAAATGTTATTGCCAAATAAACAAATGCATAATAAATAAATAAATTATAATATATAGGTGAATTTTAGCTCATTGCCGAATACAATTGGCAACGTTTTTACAGGTTACACTAAGCTATTAAAATATTCTGTAAACAACGAAATACGCTGTGCATCGAAGAACGCCGCATATTCTTGATTTAGGTTATTCGAATTGATTCTGATAATTTATTCCTATTAGTTTTATACCTATTAGTTAATAAATAAAGAAATAATAATATATAGGTGAATATTAGGTCATTTAGATTTAAGACGTTTTTGAAGAGTAAGTGGGTTTCATTAATCCTCCAGGGGGACAAAAATCAACATCTGTCTTCCTCCCCCTTTTTTTCCCCTGACACATGGTAAGATATTGGGGGGGGGACCAAATTCCAATCTCAAGATTTTTAAGAACCTGAACACATCACAAGGACTGGTATAAGGGATTTGGAAATCTTAGAGCCGTTCTTCATAAATCATTGAGCTAGACGCATGCAATTTGGTACAAGGATTCCTTTCAGGTTTTTATTCGTAATCTGCCTCCTACGGAAACATCCGTCTGTAACGCATGTTGATAGATGAATGAAATGAAGCTTATAGATTTAATTTTAGGATTGTATATCTGTGACAAATTTTAGACTCAATCTGTCAAAATGTCGGCCTTCTGTAGGTTTGTATTATAAGTGAACTAAAAAAAAAATGGATTCATGGAATTTTGTGGGTAGGGCCCCTCTGTCTTTCTTTCGTAATTATTTATCTGAATCAAATTCTAATTTCAGTGGAACATGCGAGAAGGTCGAGGAAAGAGGCTGGTTCATTGTGAGCTCTCCTCCCATCCGGACTTCGCACCTTCTTGCCTTGAATCAAGTAGGAGGGAGAACGAAAGGGAAAACTACTGTTTTGAAGCGAGGGATTCCAAAATGAATTCAAGTCGATCGAAAGGGTCGGAAACGAGAGCAGGTGAAAGTTTTGAAGAATAAGTCACGAGAAGAGCGGAATGTTTCCATGCACTGAGCGGAGTGCCGTTAATTTCGCACTTCTGAAGTGAAGGCGACGCGCCGTCTCAAGTACAAACTACAGAAATGCGTCAAAAGTAATCATTCGAACAATACGGTGCCTTTTTCAGGATAAAATTCAAATCTCGCCGTCTGATCTGCAATTCGTCGAACCATTTTGATAAAAAAAATTTCTCAAAATAGGGGAAAAAAACAATTTTAATAGTTTAACATCCTAAAGTTTTATATTCTCCCCCTAACATCTCACTGCAACTAAAAAAACGCAAGAAAATTTTATGATGCAATAAATGATGATTTCGTAGCTATTGATGAAAAAATCATTAGCAATTTGTGCTATTTGAAATAATTTACAATCACTTTTTAGAAATGAGTGCTTTTATAACTTTCTGTTATTAACATAAAAGCACGATCAGCAAAGGACTCGAATTCTTGGAGGGTGGCGAGTGGAGCAGTTGGGATTTGTTTCTGTCGTATCACTGAAGTGTCTGTAGTTTCTAAAATTTATTTTAACAATTGCCAGCGGCATCTAGCATTTTCATGATTCGGTTTTCACCTTCAGTTGGGAGCAAAAGGATTTTTACTGTTCAGTACACTAATAAAAGTGCTCTTTTAATAAATTTTCATTAATTATATTTTTTATTCAATAAATTTCATCCCTTATTAAATATTACTAAGCACCAAATTTTCTCGCATTCAAAGCACCATCATATGAAATCAAAAAGGGACATGAAATCAATCGATTAGCTGAAAAGTTCTGAATGTTCTGTCATTGAGAGTTCGTCATTGTACAAAATTCCGTTCAAACGTAAGGAAGAGCAAGAAAAAGAGATCGCATTTTTACAAACACGAGAGAAATCAAGTTAATAAAAGTGTAATGAAATAGAAATCTTCCCAGCTCTACCTGGAGTGAGGCGAAAAGCTAACGAAAACAATCGGTGCTGTGCGAAGAGAAAGCGCACGTACATCGAGAGGGTCGTTGTCATTGCCGTTTGTGGGGCAGCAGGGCCGGGGCGAACGACCTCGCAGCGCAGTCTCTGGCCTGTATTCGTCCGATAACAAAGAAAAAAAAAGAAAAAGGCTGGCTCGCTAACGAGGCGGGATATTGTTGCGTATCAAAAAACACGAACATTGTCAATACACCGCAAAACAGAACACATCCAGACGCACCATTTGAAAATGCTGACGCAGGTTTTCCTTCTTCTTCCCCCTCAACACCTTAAGCTCTGCAGAAATCGATCGCGAACACAAGAGATTAATGCTTTGCTTTGTCACCCGCCTCAAGAATTGCGGAGGGTTCTCTGCACCACTGTTTCTCATTTCAGAGTGTTTTCGTTTTGATTTTTTTTCTGCTCAGTTACGGTTTCTTAGCGACGCAGTATGTGGTATTTTGCTACTTTTCTTATTTTTATGCCCATATTTTTAAATTCAAAGCGAATTTATAAAATGTGTATCACTTAAGTATTTTTGACACATGAGAAAGTTATTCGACGAGGTCATCTGACGTTGCCCTGCTCTCCTTTCAAACGATTCTGCATCGAGGTGAAACAGAGCGCGGATATTTCCGGATCGGTGAAACGGGGTCGGAGGGTCGACGACCGTCCCATATCGAAGGACAAACCGCGGAGGTGCTGCTATCGGCTCAGTAAATAAACAAGATTCGTTTTCGATATCGGAACGTTGTCTGAAGAAGTACACAAACGCATGAAAAAGAAGGAAAATTTTGCATCTTTTGCTTCACTTTCAATACATTTTACTTAAAATCTCTTATTTTCTAAGGTGAACAGCTTTAGATCAGATAGATTTTAAATTGTTTGATGACAATACATTTTATTAGTAAAATTTTAAAAAGATTTCTTAAAGAAGTTGTTCATATTATTTGAGTATTTAGTTTAATAGGATCTTCATTCTCGTATAAAAAATATCTGAAAAAATATCCCTTTATTTTCTGATCCCCCCCATCCACCCCGAAACCTTCGCCGCTCGAGAGAGGCGCAACGCATCAGAGCGACGTAACCAGCCTTTGCCACGACATTCACAGTAAAGAAATCCTTGAGAGTGAGATTGGCAATCATCAATCGAAAGCGCTTCAAAAAGAATGGATGAAGCCGTGTCCTAACGTGAATTTGTATCAAATTTTGGGGGAATTTTAGGAATTAGTTGACGGTCCATCCATACCGCATTTGAGAACAAAATATCTTTAAAATGTAAGCTTGTGCAAAGGAAATTCTGCACGTCGAATATTAAAATCGTAGATTTAAAGCAATTGAAAGGAAGAGCTTTCATTATGTGTCACACTGAGTTAATAAAGGAGAACGTTCGGATTGCATCCAATCGAAAATCTTTTTTCACACAGACATTGTTGCAACTAGTTGAAAAAGCAACAGTTTGTTTGGTGAGTCCTCAATACGAGCCAGAGTGCTACTTGGCGCTCTTTTACATTTTTGTGTCCCGAGAGCACGGAGAGCGAAACTTCCAAGAAATTCCATTTTCCAGACCATGCGCTCCATTCCATCCATCCAATCCTTTTGAGTGATCGTGCTGACACGCCATTTCAGAAATGGATTCCCCTTCCCCGAATGGTTTAAATCACCAAAGCTTCAAGATTGGGTTTCTGAAAGACTGCAGCCCTTCGTTTATTTCGCGTCCATTTTATTCACTTCAAGTTTCAAATGTTTTAGATTCACTGTTCTTCCAACGAATGTAGAATCAGCACCTGAAAGTCGACTAAAAGTGAAATGCAGTGAAATGAACAGGCACCTTTACCCGGTCTCTACATTCGGCTTGTTATTTACTTAGATTTGTTTGTTCATTTAGTTTCTCACTGATTACGGCTCCATCTTTTAAAGATGCACCTTTTTTGGGAGGTTTTAAACAGATCACTTCTTAGATAGCATCCTAACGTAGAAACGACACTTAAAGGTAATCAATCATAATGCTTAACAACAATCTTCCCTGAAATCGAAGATCATTTTCTTACCAGAGAAATAAAAAAGAGGATTTTTTTAAATATAAATACTTAAATTTAATGACAAATCTTAATGAAAATAATTATTATTCTATTTCAAGAGAAAACTCCTTTGGGGAAAAAAATTCGGTCTGTAATCAAATAATCTTTTTTTTCAAATCAAAATTTTTCCCTTGCTGCTCGCAAACGGAATGAAAAGGATGGAATTTATATGAAATTTGTAAGAGTCAAAAAATGCGTCTGAATGCGGATTATGAATGAGTTTTTGCACCTTCAACAGGAAATAAAAATTTGTAATTAAATTTCCTATCAATGACATAAAAATATTAAAAGTATTTGATTTGGCTTTTACTTTCTAGAAAACAGGATTTTCGTTAAATCACCCCCCTCCCCCCAAAAAAGCTTGCTAAAAATCACATCCACGAATACGATCAATCAAAACAAGAAAGAAAAAGACAATTTAAAATCGATGACCGAATTTCTTGCCGAATCTGCGAAATTCGTTTCTCGCACGACGACCTCCCGTCAGTGCGTGTACCAATCGTTCTGCGGTCAAAAAGGAATCGTTTTGAAGCAAGGAGAAATGCATTCCTATTCTGCCTTGTCTCTGACAGCGGGAACGTATTTCAGGACCCGGGTCGGATGTCGAAGAGCGCTGTTGAGTTTTGAGGACAGTTCAAAATTTAATGTTCACCCATAAATAAAACGGAAACTTTATTAATTTATTTGGACTAAACTTTTGAATAAATTTTGATCTTCAACACAATGAAGCATCGGGAGGGTTCCTTCATAATAAATTAAAAACTATGTTTTTATTGCTCTAAAAAATTGCAATTTATTTTTTTTTCATTTCATGTTATTTATTTGCATTTGCAGATTTTGTTTTTCTACTTTTTATTACTAATAAAATATATTCAATGAGTTTAAAAACTGTTTTTGAGGCGGTGTGTTGATTAAAAATTCATCGGTAAATTTCTTTCAGCAGTTAATGGCGATTGAGATTGACTGCCTTCGGAATCTATGCTAGTAAACATACTGAGCCTGACATTCATAATATTTAACGAAATTTCATATCCTTTAAAATTCTGATGGCTCATTGAAAAATTATCTTTCTGCAGGTTCTGAGAGAGTCGGTAATTTTTCCAAAAATTTTGAGGTATAAAAATTCTTGGACATAATTTATTTGTTTAATTTTAATTAAGAATAAAACATAGACAATAAAATCTTTCAATAAATCTTTTGTATGCTAAAAAACCTTTCACATTAAAAATAAAATTTTGGGCTATAAGAGGATTTTGGCATCATAACATTTTAGTACAAGAAATTTCTTCAATCGAAGGAAAAAATAAAATAAGAAATCCGGCCTGATGACTTTCTCGTCACCATTTGGCAGTGATTCCAAAGATAAATTTCTTTCTGTAAAGGGTCAGACTATTGTCCGAATATTGACCCGAAAATCCCCCGAAATTGAGGCCTAAAAGATGCACGATTTTTTTATTAATACAATCGTATATGGAAATACGTATAAGAAATACAGAAACAAATAAAAACACAAAAAATAAACTATTAAAGAAAAATAATTATTAAAAATTAAAAGTAGAAAACAAAAAAGCAAAGTGCATATCAGTTGCCACTAAAAACATTGCAAAAAAAAGAATCGTAGCTCATTTACTCGTTTTAAAACATAGTTTATTCATCAGAGAATGTCAGATCCATCTTACATATAACTAGTAAATAAGTTATCTTAACGCCACTTTACATATAACTAGTGAATTAAGTTATATGTGAAGTAAATACTTTATTTTTGTGCCAACGATTTAGATGAGAGCCAGCCCTTTTTTAACTAAAATTTCTATGTTGCAGTAGTTTCTAGAAAATTCATTATTAGATTGAGCGAATGATATAATGTTCTAAAAATATTCTTTTTTCACGACGTCTTTAGTTAATCTGCAAGTTCCTAAAGAATACATTTTGAATATTGATATTTTCAACGACTGTTGTGGGGCCAAATTGAAAACTCCAATCGACAGGAGATTTTTCTGAAAGCCTATTTTTATAAGGAAAAAAAATAATCCGAAACAAAAACTGGATGGATTTTTTTCTCAAAACGGAATTATTGGAAGCGCGATTCCATTGAAATACATAATAGATGCTGAAAAATCGCTCGAATAAATCGATTTAAAATTTTAATCAATTTATTAATGAGCACAAGTACGGTATTGCATGTGAAGGAATTACTTTTTGCGAATTATTTTTTTCAAGAATAATGCGAAATGTTTATCTATTATATATTTAAGCTATACATTTACAGTGCCGCCTCCTGCCAATTCAAAACCTGCCTGAAAAATAAAATCTAAAAATTTTAATATGAGAAAATAATAGGATTTTCTCGCAGTCCCAATATTTCCATATATATCACTTCTGAACCAGTTAGAACAAGCAGCTATAATACGAGGGAGAATGGGGGAAATGTTACATTTTCTGATCAACGCCAGGCCGGGGCCTCCGAGAATGAAGATAGCTATAAGAGCAACTATACGGGCCAGGAACTAATCCAATATTCACCATAACTGGTGTGAGCTAAGCGATGGACTGTATTCAGGTTTGGACAGTTGATGTCCACTGCCCTCAGCATACATTCGTTTGTGATTGTGACGATTTTTGAGTATTTTTTGCATTGAAATTCTATGACATCGCCTCTGGATTACTAAAAAGAAGTACCGTATCGCACTTGATTATAATGTGTGTAATTAAGACTATTTATTTTTCATTTAATAGCAGTTTTTTTTTTTCGAAATAAAAGTTTTAATGTGAAGTACACATTAAGCCTAAAATCCTTTCTAGTCTCTTAGCATTAGGCATTCGCTATTCATTGCAGAGTGTAAACACGAGTAGTTTAACAATTCATATAATTCAATTAGTGTTTACTAAAAGCAGATTTTTTTTGTGCTTATAAAATATTTTTTTGACTTCATAGAAAACTAAGTTTTTGTTTTTGTTTATTTCTCTAATTTTTTACGTCTTCTGGAAAATATCAAACCGATCCTCTGGAAGGCAGATTTGTTCAATATAGACAGCTATGTAGTAGAAATTTTAGTGTTTCTATTGAACACATTTTACAGACAGAAAAAATTAAGAATTAATACCTTGTTGAAACTGCATTCCAAAAAATATGGCTCTTTTCATTCGAGAGAATTTTTTGTGATTTTTCAAAAAAAGAAGCACCTTTCTAAATTTCAGAATTTGAAATAAAAGGTGTAGATTTATATAATTTTACTGATGAAAAAGAGTTGATTCCTTTGTATATTTATCTTTCTGGATATGCGGTTTACAAGCTAAAACCTTATTTGCAATGTAGCGACTGTATTAAGTTATTATCAATGGAAAAAGAATTGAAATGACAAACTCTGTTGCTAAAGAATATTTTATTGATAATGATAAAGGAAAGTTGACATATCCAGAGGAAGTTTCAAATTTTTTAAATTTATTTTAACAGATGATGAAAGTTTCCACCACTCAGAAAATATGCGATTCGCATTTAAAAAAATTGATATTCTTTAAAAATTGATATAAAAAATCCCAGATTTAAATATTGCAGTCATATGCTGTAAATGTCAACTAACAAAAGAAGAGCACAGTCAAAAGTTTATATCAGTTTTTATTAATATATTTTTAAATAATTATTCCAAGCTCAAAAATAATCATTCAAATTTAAGTAAAATCAAAAAGAGAAAACTGGATATCATAAATGCATCTTAGAATTGTGTTCATTTAAACAAAGTATTAACATTAATAATAGAAATTAAATTGTTAAACAATGAAGAAAAAAATAGAGAGACAAAGTCCAACCCCACCTTCTCGTGGTGCTACTTGGAGAACTCTGATTTTTTTAAATATCAGAGAGATGACGTGGCTCTGGCAATTTCACTTAAGATTCAATGGTTTTTATAATTTTTTACTTTCAAATAGTGTTAAAAAAATTACCTGTTAAAATATTTTAAAGAAAAACAGTAAAAAAAAAGTATCTTAAACAATTTTATAATTATTCTCCGACATTATTTTTTATGCCAAATTCTTACGTCAGAGCTTAAAATCAATTAATATATATTCCAAACATTTTATGAGTTTATAGTTCACCTATAACTAAATTTAATATCTCTATATCAAATCATCAACAAATAAAGGAAGTGTAACGCCGCTGCTAACTACTCTTGGATTCAAAGCTATTTCGCACCGTTTATTTGAAGATGAGAGGAAAGAAACCGAACGAAGAAGGATGGAGGCAATGCACTTTAAGCGAAAAGCGACCATCGCCTAGTCGTTTCCCCTTCTCTGCAGTTCCAGGCCCGAAGGAGAGATGGCACTCATCTCAGCGACCCCTGGCCAGGCTCAGTGCTTATCTTTCAATTTCGCGATAAAAATGAAAAGCCCCCCTCTCGCGTCATTCCCGTTCAGCCCGAGGAAGATCGAAATGCCGGTCTCAATTGTTCTTGTTTGCATGCACATAACCATTTTTTGGTCTAACACTCTATCATTTCGTAGATTCGAAAATACTGGAAAACATTGCTTCGCCAAGTTGGGCACTTTTCTTTCATCGGCAATTCCCGTGCCAAATCAAAGGCTCGGTTACTTGATTTTCCAGAGGCAGAAGACGTTCGGATTCCGGTGCGAACAGAAGCGGCGAATGAGAGAGAGAGAGAGTACTCACCCACCGTCGTGCAGCTCTGTCGGCGGCGTTGTGCGGGCGGGAGGCGCGTGCGGCGGAGATCGTTGACCTCGAAGGGGAGGGGAAAGGGAAGAGGACGAAAATAAACCGCTTTTTCATCGATACGTGCGACTGACCTCCTACAACCTGCTCCACATTTCGCTTTCTCATTTTCGGACCGAGAAAGGATTGTTTACCTTGAAAACTCATTCCGGGATTGAATGCAGCGGTGTGAATTCGACATTTTTTTACGGTTATGCTCGCTTTGAAATACTTCCATTTATGAAATCAATCGATAAAGAAAGTTCTAATTTACTGTTTTGCTTTCATTTGGAGGATGTGCTTAGGAGAAACACTTTGGATTTTAGTGTGTGTGTGTGTGTGTAAAGTTTTCACACTGGGCACGAAACGAAATAGCAATCATTATGGCCGAAATTATTTACTAACAAAATTTAAACATTATTAATATTAAAGCCGTATACACGCCACCTACAGTTTTCAAACGTAATGTTATCCTATGGGAAAATATTGTACCCGTGTTTCGTTTGCTATTGCGTTGTCTTTATTATGAAGTCATTCTGCCATCGCAAGAGGGAATAAAAACACAGGTTTCTCCCGAAGGAATTTTTTTTCGTGCGAGTCAAAATATTTTTAAATATTTAATAAAAATTGAAAAAATGTCAAGGGCGCCATTTAAACAATTTTTTAAAAAAATCTATCATAAATAAGATAAAACTAGCAACTGAAATACATTCGTTTTGGTATCTTCTTTCCGATACATATAATTTAAAAAAAAAGAAATTAGGAGAATGAGTGCAAACAGCATTTTAGACTTAAACTTGGAAGAATAATTTGAACTCCCCCCTAAAGTTCCTTTAACTCCTCCCTTTCGCGGAGAAATACATACTAAACCCTCCTTTTACTTTGTAATGGATTGTTACTTTTATTATTTGGTCTTCACCCCGTCTTCAAATCTCACCCTCAGCATTATTCTCTTTCTACTTTTTGTTTTTCTTTATTTTGTTTACCATCACAGCTGTGGTCATCTGCCCCTTCACAATCTGCACTCGTTTCAGCGAATACTACCGTAACCCTGGAAACAAAATTAGTAAACTTTTGTAAAAGAATTTGAATTTTGCAAATTTAGCTAATAGGTGGTGATAGAATTCCAGAAGTAAAATTCACAGCAAATATTACTCCGGATGAAGTAATAAAAGTTTTTTAAAAAAATTATTTTGGAAATCAAGCAAAGATAAAAAACAACCATAAATAAAAATCATAAATATTATTTTCAAGTGCAGGTCCAGCTGCATATAACACACACACAAACTTTTATTTTCAAAGTGGATGGCAGAAAACAGAAAAAATAATTCGTAAATCCAAAATTTTGGCAATGAAAAAAAAAAAAAATTAAGATTTATTTTTTTTAATTTGACTGTTTATGCCAAAATTCGTTGATCTCGGGTATTTCGAATGAATGAAAATTCAAATCCTTTTGCGATTATAGAGGATCAAAAGAAAAAAAATTAATGGAAAAAAAAGAGAAAGCACTAATGCTTTCATAGCTTTTTTTTCTCTGTATAATTTTATAACTGTACTTTTCTATATACAATTCATAAATCAATGCTATTTTGTCAGCATTCTTTTTTTGTAAATTTTTTAGTTATTTAATCTTGTGTTTATGATATTTTGTACGTACATTTATCTTATTCATATATCTTGCAATAAATAATGGTTAATTTTATTATCAATTGAAAAATAAGGTTGCTTTTATCAGAAAAAACAATTAGCGGTAATAATTTATTTAAAGAAAGTAAGATATAAGAACATTTATATATTTTTTTATTATTTACTAATACTTGAATATTTTCATGTTTCTGAATAAGTTTTCTTCAAAATCGTTGATATTGTTACGTTTTTAGCGTAGCGGGTTCGGATTGAATGGACTTTATTTGAGGACAGCACAAACAAATTTATTTACAGCTATTTACAGGTATATACAGGATGACTTGAAAAAGTAAAACTTCAGAAAACACAATCCAGCAATAATCAGTCATTTACAGCGTAAATGCAAGTCTTACTCACAATAAACACGGTTTGCAAAACAGCTATAGTATAGCACAACAACAGTCAATCACAGCGAGCTCAATAACACAGCGTTAACAGTAAAGGCAAACACTGCTCACTAATAACAAGCGAAAACCCGCTAGTCCAGCAAACCGCTTCTCTTCCCAAAGAGAGATCATCTGCCGAAAAGCGGCAGTCTGTCTCTTATAGAGCCGGGCGAAAGTACCGAGAGGCTTCGGCGATCACCGAGAGAAAACGCGGCTCAGCCAGAATTGACTCGGGGTTACCAGAATATTCCTCCCGCCAAGTCAGCTCGGCTCCTTGTGACGCGCCGCCAACGTTTTCACCTCCGGCGAGTGTTCGCCAGCTTGTAACAATATCTATAGTCATAAAAGTGTAAAAAATGTATATATGTGTGTATATATTACAATAGTTCACTAAGCAATATCTTTATTAAAAAGTCGCCTTTGACGATCAGCTGGTTCAATAGTAGAAAAGATATCTAAAGCTTTACATATTTTATATAACTTGGTTTCTAAATAGCTTTTTTTGAAAAATATTTAGCTATCGAATCTTCAGTTTTTGATAGCTATATAATTGTGTCATATTATTATGTAGGCCTTAAACAGTTCTGTTCATTATATTACTTATCTCTTACTAATTTTTTGTCAGAGTGCTTAACATTTACACGATAAATTAGAGGGATGCTAAATTGTAATTGATATAAACATATTTTCTTGAAACCAAGTACATCTTTTTTTTTAAATATGAAATTTGAAAGCAGAATCGTTCAGTATTGAAATTGTATGTACATTGCAAAAAAATTATTATTATGTCAGAGCAAGTTTTGGGAATGAGGTTTTCTAGAGTCAACAAAAATCCGCAGGTGAAAAATAAACATTTTAAATTTTATTATCCGCACGAGCATCTCAAAAAATCAGCTTTGAATAATGCGTTGCCATAGCATTTACAAAAGCTCTAATTTAAAAAAATAAATTAATGACTACAGCCAATAAAACCTAGAATAACGTTATTTTGAGCACGTGATTATATGAAATGTAATGAATAGGAAATGTGATATTTTTTAAAACAATAAAAGCGAGAAAAAATTTTTTTGGATCGTTTGCAATACTAAAGTGAATCATTCAGTGAAACCATTAAAATGAATAAAAATATTATTTAAATTGCACGAGCACGTGGCGCTTGGCCGTTCAAGAAATGATGTTCTGACACGATACATTCAAATATGCATAGCAGATTTCATTTAAATCTTTTGTAATTTTCATAACATCTTAAAGAATTATTCAACAAATTTTTCGGATTCTTCGTAAATTTCAATTTATAATTTTAATTTCAAAACATTTAAATGGTGCAAATATAAATATTATATATGACTTCAGTCAATAAATGTTCTTATAAAAATTATGAAGTTTACATTTTACACTGTCCTTTAGTCCCAAAGAATCATATTCTGAAAAATATTCTTGACACTTCCAAGTTTTTAAATAAATAAATAAACTTTCTATCTTCTGCGATCAAATCTTTCATTTTTTACATATCAACATTAGATCAATAAATATTTTCATAATCATAGTTCAATCACTGTCGACGAAGCGTATCTTTTTAGAGACCGTCTATGAAGTGGTCTAAAATCGTCAGCTTTTGCAGAAGAACGATATTCAAAATTCATAAACTATTCAATTTTAGTAAATGATTTAGTTGATAGAAAATCAAAATTTTTTTCTTTAAATTATTGATGTCTCAAGAAAACTTTGGTATCATTAAAAAGATAGTTTTTTTTAGCTTTATCGTGATGCGAATATCAATTTTATAGTTTCGTTAAGTTATAGCGTTGTAAATTTTATAAAGTTTTAAAATCTTGTTATTCTTTAATGCAATAAATTATTGGATGTATAAGGCTCAGTGTTAGTAAAATTAATTAATATTAGATTAGAATATTATCTGTGCTGCTTATAAATAATACTGAATGAGAAAGTTTTTGTATTAATTAAAGTTTAAACACTTTCGTATTTCAAGTTCCCATTTCAGTTGAGAATACTGAAAATTAAAAGAGATGCATTGCACTAAATGCTGAATGGTATACGATTTTTAGAAAAGTAGTAAATGTTAAATGTAGAATTTGAAGTTCATTATACTCTTGTGAGTAAGCAATCAAGAACAAGCTAAGTAAATTTTAGCAAACATAAATCTGAATTATAAAAATTAATTAAAACTAAGTTGGTCACTGCTTTTATGAAAAAGAAATAATGCTTTTTATTATGTAAGCATTTGTGTAACAATATAATTTACAACTATTTGTTTATCAATTCCTGGTGACATAGGAGTAATCATAATTTCTATTTCGTATGAAGCAATATTCCTACCAAATTATTTAATTGAATCTCTCACAACTTTTTTAAAAACTTTAGTTACATACAAATAAACAAAATTGCTGATAAGCTTTCAGAAATGCGGAACTGTCTTGACTCATGATGCAAGTCAGAGAGAGAAAGTTTTGCAGTCAATTTACTCTTTTTTTCTGTGTTAAATGTTAGATTAGAATATTATCTGTATTATATTGAAACAAATTCTTTAGAAATTCGATTCATTTTTTTAAAAAATTTCTAACTCCTATTTACTATTTCCATATTATTTTTTTTATTTATAAGTAAAAAATATTACAAATCTTAGATGAATGTTCAGTTTGAAATATTCCAGACTTTAATACAAAAAATAGAATCTTGGCTAAGCAGATGAATGGTTGTACTTTCAAAATCCAATAAATAATTAAAACAAAATAAATTTAAAAATAATCATACAATTAATGGTTTAAATATTTCCAAAACCAAGAGACATTCAATCCAATATGTGCATTTTACAATTTAATTCATTATTTTCCCTACCAATTTATGTACATTAATTTAAGTTAGTTATTTTCCACATTTAGAAAGCCTGAGGAACATTTTTCCAAAAAACTATATTTATCTTTTCTTTTTAATATGGTACGAAGGAGCCATTTAATTAATATTTAGGATATTCTCCTTTCTGCGAAAATCAGGTAGAATTTAGGAACATTCCAGCTGCAAAGAATCATTAGGCAATGTTGCGCAAGTTTAAAAATTCAACTAAATTTTGTCCGTTTCCTTTCTCATTTAAGTCTATTTAATATTTTTTAAGAAAATAATTTATTTATAATTTTTTTTTTAAAAAAGGAACATTTTATTAAAATTCGCTATTAGTACTAAAACTATTGAGATAAAGAATTGGACCCATTCTTTGGAGATGAGTCCGAAGTCTTACATTTTCGTAGACACGTAGATTTTGCCCATCCTCTTGGATCGAAAAGTTAATAAACGTAATTATTATTAAAAATAAAGTCTTGTCAAACAAAACTCTGTTAATATTAAATTATTCAATTACTCTTTCTTAATTATAGGATTCTCTAATATTAACATAATTATGAAAAGCAATTAAATGCCCCGAAATCGAAGTGTTTCAAAAATTAATCAGTGATGAATATTATGCTCTAAGATTCCGTCTAACATTCCCGCTGCCCTCCGTACGTTATTCTGTGCATGCAGAGAAAATCTAAAGTATCTAGTTCAAAGAATAACTTTTCCAAATAAGTTTTTTTTTGGGGGGGGGTTCACGACCACCTTTCTCGTGATGACCCCAAACCCCTACAATGAGTACGGGAGTTTTATTGTTTTATTGGGGGTGATTTCGTGAGTCAAATGACCTTCTGAATGCAACTCTCTCCCACAGCAGTATCTCCTGGGGACCGGAAATCTTTTCTTGTTGTTATTCGACTTGTCAATCAAACCTTTTAAGCTTCTTCTTTCATTAGTTTAGTCACCGCCCTATCCCCCCACCGATAGGAGGCGCTTTTGTCGACATCGGGTTTCTTTTTCTGTATATGGCACTCTTAAAGTCTAACTGGAAATATCCTCTACTGCGCAGGTAGCTTTGCGCAGTTCACGAACTTCCCTTTGTAAGTTCCCTAAGGGATTATCTGATGGCGGGAAAATAGATGAACCTTACTATATATATATATATATATATATATATATATATATTTATGAATATATATATATATATATATATATATAGTAAAGGCCCTATCACACGGCGAAATACCGTCAGCACTTTCGTCGATAGTTGTCGATTTGTGTCCGCTGGCAACCGGTCTAGCAAGATTTCCGTCATCGTCAACTTTTTTTAACCGCTTGAAAATGTCCACGATAGTGACGGAAATATCGTTTGCAAACAAATTTCAACCAATCATGTGAAACTTTTGCAGTGACGTAGTATGCCAAGAATGGCATCGGTTGGCGCTACAATACGACTGAAAATGCATGCATTTAATGTTACATATTACTAAATACTAAAAATAGTTTCGACAGAATGAAAAAGCGAAGTAAAACTACAGTATCTTTTCCCCATTCTGTGGGACAAATTATGCTCCCACTTTAAAAAAACTGACACTACCGTATGGGGAATAGTTCTCTAGAAGAATCTTCGAACTTGTGATGGAATCTTCAGATATTCAACAGGATATTTTTAAGTAAATTTAAAAAAAATTAATTCTGATGTGCATTGTTTTCTTTTAGTGAAATATATTTGACCATATTCAGCCTTTATTTATTCAAATAATAGTATAATCTTTTGATAATAGTAATTCCTTAAATAGTTTGTAAACAGCTTCTATATAATTAAAAAATTTTAACTCCATTGTTAGAGTGAAAAACATAATAGTGATTTTAAATTTTAATACTTAGATGGTCCTGCAATGTTTCAGAAATATAAAACATATTTAGTTTTGACAAAAATAGAAAAATGATCATACTTTTACAATTAGCAAAACACTAAATCACCTTTTTTATGATAGACAATAAAATTTAGGCTTCTTTTTCTACATTCTTTTCTTTTAAATTTAACAAATTAACAGTTAAATTCGAATGATATTTCTGATTATACATTTGCATTGAGAAAATTGCATAGAATGGCCACACATTTGGAAATAGTCAGACTAAAAAACAAGTATTTTACTGCTTCTCATTCCTGATGTAATGTGGAGGGCTTTAAAAAAAATGTTTGGCAATTTGAAATTTTAAGAAAAACCTATTTTTTAATATCTATGTAAAAATAAAGGAAGTTTTAATACTTTAGATTTGAAAAAACTAAGAACAATGCATTAACATATTTTGGAAAATTATTTTTGATTATTATTATTGAATGAAAATTATTTAATGATTGCTATTTTTCACAAATACTGGTAACAAATTCACAAAGATTTTTTTGAAAAAAGCTCTGGAGTTGCAAATAAAATGAAAACAACAACAACAACATTTGACTCATTTTTTAAAAAGTAATTTTAGAAATGAGTGAGACTAAATAGTGTAATGCCTTAGAATTTACCAATATTTATCAGACGAAAAATCCTATTCGATGAATTGTTTTATAATTTTGAACTGATGTGGGAAAATAAAAATTATTTAAAGGAATGACAAATACAAATCGAGTCCAATATACAATCTGAAAAATTATTTTTTAAAAATAAAAAGGAAGGGAAAAACATTCAATCAAATTCAAAAGAGTAAAAAATACTTCTTATTCAATGATATGGTGGTAATGCATTTAAATCCTGTTTTTTTTTAAATTAAAATTCAAAAAAATATGTTCTTAGTGATTTTTTTATGTTTCAGAATCAATTTCTTGCCATATTTCAAATTCCTAACTTTAATTATTTGTACTTCACATCTAGACACTGTAATTTTTATTTTTATATACACAAAACCTAAAATTTGTCGAGATGGATCCAACGAATGTCAGTTTTCATATAGACAAAAATCATAAGATTTCAAAAGTTATTTAATTTTGTTTTAAATGTATTGGCACTCCTCTTCTGTTTTATTTATCAATTTTTGTTTTATTTGCACTTTTCCAGAAAAATAAGCACTTTTAAGGTACTTAAAATTGATTTTAAAATTTCAGTACTATTTATGATGGTGCGTACCTTTTAAGCTTAATTGAATGCACACCCACAAATCATTTTTCTTTTCACCATATTTTTGTTTTAAATTTAATATTGATAAGATACATTTATAGGAATTTATAAAATACAAACACAAAAGCAGCATTTTTTTTATTGCTTGTCATTATTACTACAAAAATAATTACAAAACTGTTACTAAGAATAATTAAAAAGTTTTATTATTTACAGAATTCATTGTTATTAATTTTGATAAAAACATTACAATTAGTTGAATGGTACGATAAATATTTACAATAAATAACAAAAAGATTGATACTATAAGAAATGAAAAAGACATTCAAAGGAAAAAATGGCGAGAAAAGTATTTTCAAATTGGATTAATGTACAACTGGTCTCATTTTACAATCCTTATTATATTCATTGTATTAAGCATTCAAAAAATTAAATTTGAAGCAGAAGGGATTCAATTCCAATTAATTCAATAATGTGTCAATAGAATTGGAATTTATTAAAGCAATGGTGTTAACCTCAAAGCGAATTAGGGAGTTTGGAAACACAAAGAGTTCCGGCATAATGACGAGACCGCCATTTTCACAACACACACACATTTATTTACAAAAAACTCTACTATTTACACTCCTCGAAGCGCCATCTATTGGCATTTTACAGCAATATTCGCCCACAATTCGAGCGTCGTAACATACTGGGGCCCCATGACTTCGTCATCAATACAGGTAAAAGGATAGTTACACAGAATTGTACACAAATTATGAAATTAAAAAAAAATCCAAAGCACAAAAGTATTTTGCATTACTAAAAAGAAAATAAAAAGATAAAAAAAAACAAATGTCAATTATCGTCCACAGGAAGTCTAACCAATTTATGAATCGGTCTCTTAATTTCTCCTGCAATAGTTTTTAGAGACACTGCTCTGACTCTACCGTCAGATCCTTCAAAGGTGTGGATCACTCTCGCCATTTTCCACTTTAGTGGTGGGAGATTATCGTCCTTGATCAATACTAAATCATTGACCATTAAGTCCTTTATCGGAACTTTCCACTTATTCCGCACTTGCAACTGGGTCAAATAGTCCTTTGACCATGATTTCCAAAAGGATTGAGAAATCTGCACAGTTAATTTCCATCGTTCACGGATGGGGATTTTCTCGCTCGTGAAGTCAGGCTCAGGTACTCTCTTCAACTCTGATCCGATAAGGAAATGACCTGGGGTGATTACGGAAAAATCATTAGGGTCCTCAGAAGCAGGAACCAATGGACGGGAATTCAATACTGCTTCAATTTCCGCCAAAACTGTTGAAAACTCTTCTTGTGATAGAATCTGTGAACCGATAACACGCCTCATGTGGAATTTCATCGATTTTACAGCTGCTTCCCACAAACCTCCAAAATGAGGTGCAGACGGGACGTTCATAGTCCATTTGATACCTTCATTGGTAAGGTAACAACCAATGGTCTCTTTCTCACAGGTCTTTAAGTAGTTTTTTGTACCGACGAAGTTCGTACCGCAGTCACTAAAAATTTCTGCTGGTTTTCCACGCCGTGCGATGAACCGTTTTAATGCAGCAATACACGCACATGCACTAAGATCACTGACCAGTTCCAGGTGAACTGCCTTTGTTGTAAAACAAACAAATAAACACACATACATTTTTGACGGTTTAACTCCTCTAGCACGACGAGGACTGATATAGAAGGGTCCTGCGAAATCCATACCACATTTAAGAAACGCTCTTCCTGGATTCACTCTGGCAGAAGGTAAATCCGACATTATTTGCCTCGAAAACTCAGATCGAAATCTGGCACATGTAGTACAATTTCTTAACTCTCTTCTAATTGCAGATTTTGCTCCCGTAATCCAATATTTTTGTTTCATCGCTGAATTTATCAATTGTAGTCCTCCATGTAAATACGTCGCATGATAGTGTCTTATCAGTAATTTTGTAACCGAATGGCTTTTTGGTAGTATTAATTGGTGTTTCGTAGTGTACGGCAAGTTGGCGTTTTTGAGCCGTCCACCAACGCGTAATAAACCTCTATCATCTACGAATGGATTCAGAGAAATTAGATTACTTTTCTCTAGCCTCTTTCCTTTCTCTAAAGTCGCTATTTCGTTGTTATATGCAGATCTTTGCACTAGTTTAACAATAATATCGTGAGACTCTTTTAATTCGTTTGTCTGTAAATAGGATGTAATGTTCCTATCCCCTTTAACATATACTCTAATAAATCTCAAACACCACGCAACCACTCTTTGCAACTTACTCCAAACTGAAAACTTATTCCAAAGCTGCTCGACTAACTCCAATTTAACAACAAAACTTTGGGCAGGATCTTGCTTTTGTTCATTCGTAAATTCTGCCAAGTGTAACTTAGGTGACTCTCTGATTAACTTCTCAGGCCAATATTCCCTATTCTTCCGAAGCCAAATTGGACCTAACCACCATTTCTCATTAAGTACCAAACTCTCGGCTGCAATCCCTCTCGTGAGTAAATCTGCAGGATTCAGATGGACAATAATACCAATTACTCGGACTCGATCTCTCCTGAATCTCTACAACTCTATTAGCAACAAACTGTTTCCACCTTTTTGAACTTCCTTTAACCCAATATAATGCAATTAACGAATCACTCCAGAACACTAACCTTCTCATTTTGTCCTTAAAAATATTTGCAACGTAATTTCCAACTCTAGCTCCTATTAGGAGGGCCATTAGTTCCAACCTCGGTAGGGTCAATTTCTTAACCGGTGCCACTCTACTCTTAGACATTACAAAAGACACTCTGTAATTTCCACTACTATCAGAATATCTAACATAAACAACTGCTCCGTAAGCACTTAATGATGCGTCACAAAAAACATGAATCTCCACACTCTCATTATCACAATTCAATAAACAACATCTCGGAATTGTGACGTCATTTAATTTTCCAATTTCACTGCACCACGCAATCCATTTTAACCTTAAGTCATCAGGTAATACATCGTCCCAATCACAAGCTCTTTCCCATATTTCTTGTAATAATATCTTAATCCTTACAATAAATGGGGCAATTAAACCAATGGGATCAAAAATCCTGGCTGCTGATTGTAAAACGCACCGTTTACTATTTCTTAAACCTTCCCAAGTGCTCAACAAACCTTTTACATCCAAAGACAACTCATCCTTCTCAGGATTCCAGTTTAAACCTAGAACTTTCAACTCCTGAGTTCCATCCATTTCACTACCGCTATCACAACTGCTAAGTTCATTCTCCTTCCACAATTTTTCCAGATCGCTACTATTAGACTTCAGTTTCCTTAAATTGAAACCACCACTCTTTAATATTGATACAGCATCTGACGACAACTGAAATGCTTCACTCACACTATTTCCTCCAAAATACAAATCGTCTACATAAAGTGCTGAATTTAGCATTTCAAATGACCTAGGTTTGCACATCTCATATTTTTTGATATGATGTTTTATCGTGGCACATAGAATAAAGGGACTACTACTGCAACCAAATGGTAGTCTTTTCATTTGCATAATCTTATATTCCTCATTAAAGTTATCTGAAGACCAAAGAAATTTTAAAAACCTTCTATCCTTTTCAGAAATCCCTATCATTAAAAAAGCCTTCTCAATGTCTGCATTAAATGCTATTTTGTACTTACGAAAATTTAGAACAATATCCAAAATATTCGGATTTAAGTTCGGACCAGTTTCCAAACAATCATTCAAAGAAAGGTTACCCTTAGATTTTGAGCTACAATTAAAAACTATTCGAACTTTGGTTGTTTCTTTATCCTGTCTAACAACTGCTCTGTGTGGCATAAAATACTCATACTCATCTCTGTCACATTCTTCGATAATTCCGTTTCTTTTTTGATCATTTATTATTTCCTTATATTCATTAGCAACCCAATCATTTTTATTAAAAACCGTTTCTAACTCATCAAACCGTTTTTTAGCTAAACCATAATTATTTTTCAATTCAGAAAAATCAATCTTCCATGGTAATTCAGTCTCGTATCTTCCATTAACGAATTTCAAATTTCGTTCAAATTTACCAATCAATGCTTTATCAACTACACTTAACCCTTCCTTTTCTTTAATACCCAAAGCCTCAAGATCCCACAGTTGTTTTAAATTATGATTTAAATCATCATCCGAAATAAATCCACAGTGAACTTTATCCCCACTATTTTGCTCCACCTCACCACACGCAATGTACCCAAACACCGTATTTTGGAAAAACAATTGTGAATTTTTACTTTGTATTCGGCCGTGTCTCAACAGGTCGTAAAAAATTGGGGCTCCAAGAATAATATCAATTTTGCCCGGTACATTAAAATTGAAGTCTGCCAGTGGTACATTCTGGGGAATATACATGCTTACATCTAAAAATTTACTCGGCACTAAATCTGTAATTTTTCTCACAACTAGAAAATCTAATTCTCTTACAAAGTTGTTCTCTTTATTACACAATGTTGCCGTGACGCTCTCATCGACTGTCATAGAAGAATTATTCACACAAGAAATCAACAAATTTATTTTTTCACGTTTCAGTTGCAATCGCTGAGCGCATTCTTTCGTAATTAAGTTAGATTGAGAACCCGAGTCGCATAATACGCGAACTTCATGCGCCTTAAAATGTTTGTCTCTAATCAAACAGCGAGCCGTACTCAAAAGAACTGTTTTCGACTTATTGGCTCCTATGCTGGCGGCCACGATATTGCTACCGACGTTTACATTCGCTGCAGTGTCCGCAGGAAATTCCTCCGCTGACTCGTTGCTACTAACAGGCACAGCTGCCTTTTGACCTTGAGCCCGAGGGTAGTGTAGTAAGGGGTTGTGCGGCTTTCCACAAAAGCAATTTTTTACCCTGCACTTTTCTGCATAGCAGTCTGATAGAAAACACTTAAAGCAAAGATTATTTCGCTTTATATATTCAACACGCTCACATACCGACAACTCTTTGAAGCTAGGACAAAAACGTAGCTCATGATTTTCCTTATTTTTACATAATTTGCATTTGTAATTTTTTACTCTGGATACATACACGTTTGAAACACTTTGGGAATTATAATTACGATATCTATTTACATAATTTCCCTCCCTTGTTCTAGCATCATTAACTGTAAGTGATTTTGCAAAAGTTGATTCTGGTTTCTGTTTACCTTTCGATGATAAATAAATATCGCACTCACGACCTAAAGTTTGTGGTTCGAACCATGTTTCTCCCTGTTTCACCGCTATGTGACTCATTAGATCCCGGTCGAAATTATCGCGAATTTTATCCGATAGAATTAATTTACATAAAGATTTAAAATTGTCCACCTTACGTAATTGACAGTAGTACTCAAATGAAGCACTCAATCTCGACGCATATTGAACATATGTTTCACTGTATAACTTTTGAGCGCGACGAAAATGATTCAAACATTCTTGTGGTGTTGGCTGAAATTCTCTTAAAACTACCGTTTTCAATTTCTCATAATCAACCAGCTCTTCGTCGCACATATGCACTAATAAATTACTAGCTCTCCCACCTAGAATATTAAGAAGTATTTCCGCTTTAAATTCCTCAGGTACATTTTTTGTTTTAAATGCCCTCTCTAACGATTGAAAAAACAAATTAAAGGACTCCGCTTTGGTGGGCACTGCAATCGTTAATATTTTAACGCTTTTAATCAAATTTTCAATATTCAAATTTGGGGTGTCTGGATCCACATTTTGAGGGAGTTCTTTCCTAACATTGGCTAACGCTAATTCCGCCTCTAACTGAGATAGTTTTATTTTCTCTAGATTTAATTTCATTTCATTTTCCGATTTTTCTCGGTCAATTTTTGATTTTTTCTCCTCTAGTATATTCTCTATAACACTTTGCACAAATTCAGGATCACTATCGTAAACTTTTGAGCTCTCAATTAAAGTTTTTAAATCGATAATTTTTGCAGCACTAGGAACAGTTAATCCCAATTCCTCAGCTAAGAGTATTAACTC
>JAOUZG010046964.1:155301-216718 GCA_026289955.1 Argiope argentata | reverse complement strand
CTCCAAATTTTAACAACTTCGCAAGCGACGCCAGATTTGAATCTGAGCGCAAAACATTTTTTACAAGCAGTTAAGTTATCGAACAGTTAAGATATTATAACCTTGAGTTAACAGAAAATATATTTAAAAAGAAAACACAATAAACATCTTATAAAAGAATATTTGCTGTAAAAATTAATAATTATTATTTCAGTAAATATTATAAGGAATTTACAATTTTCTAATTATTATATTAATATTATTAAAATTGCTAGATCATAAAATATTAGTTGACTAGTAAAGTCATCTAGTGGCAGCATAATTAACATGCCGTTACAGTTGATGAACGAAACACAATCTAGAAATCGCACGGACCAGGGTAACCTAAAATGATTACAATCACAGTGCAGCATATAGAAGCATCAGTGAGCTTATGTTAGCTTTGCTGTGATTGGACTCCTAAAAGGTTGACATGAGTTTGGTGATTCCTACGTTGAGTTTCATTAAGGGTTTGTTTATGAATTAAGGATATAATAGATGAGTATGGGAAAAAAAAGTCTTCATTGTTATTTTTATTTATGGCGAAAACCCATTGAATGCGTTTTATTTTCGTGGATACTGAACTGTGATTGTACTCATTTTAGGTTACCCTGGTCGGAGCGATCTCTAATTGGGTGTTGTTTGGTGACGTCAACCTTTCAGTAGTCCAATCACACTGAAGTTCACATTACTCACTCTTTTGTAAACTGCGCTGTGATTGTACTCATTTGAGGTTACCCTTGTCGGTGCGATCTCTATAAAGTGTCTTTTTCACAGTTGATAAGCAAGTTTTTCTACGGTTAGATTTCAGATTTTATTTTTTTATTAATATTTTTTAAGGTAAATATAATGTTTTTGATGGAGTTTTATATCAGAAATGGAAATGGGGCACCAGAAGTTCAGACTTCAAATTACAAAAATTAACGAGAGAATAAACGAAATAGTTAATATACAGACAATAGAGGTAAAACCGCAACAAATAGCAACTTTGAATTAATTTAAATTCACTTTAGAAAGCAGCGAAATTAGAAAGTTTATTATCTGCAAAATTTATGTGAATGAGAACTAAATTCTGTATATAAATAAACATTTTTGTTTGAAATCGAAAGATAATCACTAATACTATCAAGTATTTTTATTATTGGAAGATTTGTTTTCATAAGAATTCAACGTGATAAATGATGGGATATGTGATAAAATTCTTGTGTAATCTCCTTTTTATAAGATAAAAAATTGCAATTTTTTTATTGATGTAGGTTTATAACCCCATTTATTTTGTAGATTCAACCTTAAAGTTTTTATATATTCATTATTACTTTTAAACTTTTTGCTTTGAAATATGCTGTTTTATTTTTTACCTACTTGTTATATTAAAAATTATAAAAGATCTGTTTGCGTAATCTTTTTTATAAAAACATAAGGTGTGCTTCTCATAAGAATTTACATCTCAATAAGATTGATTAAAAATTTTCTAATTTTCAGAATTTGTATTATTTAATATATTTTATGTTCCATTATTAAAAAAATTGTTTTTGTATTTTAATCAAATCTCAGGTTATAACTAATAATTTTCATTTAGGAGAAGATAAACATAATAAACCTGCAAAACAAGTTTTCATTGCATTTTTAATTTTATAGATATCTGATTATTTATAAAATAAAATCCAAAGAATAATCATTTATATACAAGTAAAATAATTTATTACATTAGAACTGAAATTATTAAATTAGACAGCAATCAGGCTGGTTTGGATGATTGGAAAGTTTATCAACAGAGGAAGATAATAATTTTATAAATCAGGAAATTTTCTAAAAAAAAGAGATGTTGGAAAACTGTGATATTTATATAAAAAAGAAACCACATAATGAAATTATGCATGACTTTACTACAAACATCATATGTATTGTTAAGTTTTTAGCTTATCGGGTTCGTATTGAATGGACTTTATTTGAGGACAGTACAAACAAATTTATTTACAGCTATTTACAGGTATATACAGGATGACGTGAAAAAATAAAACTTCAGAAAACACAACTCAGCAATAATCTGTCGCTTACAGCGTAAATGCAAGTCTTACGCACAATAAACACGGTTTGCAAAACAGCTATAGTATAGCACAGCAACAGTCAATCACAGCGAGCTCAATAACACAGCGTTAACAGCAAACGCAAACGCAGCTCACTAATACAAGCGAAAAGCTGCAAGTAAAGCGAAACGCTTCTCTTTGAGAGATTCACTCACTGACTCCTTTTACGGCAACCCTTCCCTTATATAGCCGGGCCCACGCGCGCCCAAGGTCAGGGGGAAGCAACGCGGCGTTTCACGTACAATCGAGAGGCTACCAGACTATTCCTCTCGCCAAGTCAACTCGGCTGGCGCGGAGTATCTTGTGAAGCGCCGCCAACATCTCACCCTTGGCGCGCGTTTCGCCCGCTTGTAACATTGCCCCCTCCTCAAGGACTGCACGTCCCGGGCAGTACAGACCCAGAGCAGAAGACAATACAGTTACAATACATAGACACAAAGTTTCATACATAAACATTGAAAAATAATTAACATAAAGACAGTATTTACAAATATACAGATAACATTTACATAAATGAGGAAACCATGGTTTCAACTAAGTATTTGACAAGTTACCGTAATAAGGGGCTAGCCGGTCGTAATGTACCACTCTTGGTTTTGAGTTCGGTGACTTCCTTATTCGAACCACGACGTCATTCAGTGTTTTCAGGACTGTATACGGGCCTTCCCAGAAAGACTGAAGCTTCGGAGAGAGTCCCTTTCGTCGAATCGGGTTCCAGAACCATACCTTGTCACCTTTCTTGAATTCATGTCCGGTGGCTTTAGTGTCGTACCTGATCTTCATCTTCTTCGTCGCTATGTTGATCCGATCTCGGGCAAACCTGTGTACGTCTTCTAAACGGGCCTGGAGGTCTTGAACATAATCCGCAGGCGAAGAAGGCGTATCCGGTGGACACCCGAACAGAAGATCATAGGGCAGTCGGAGTTCTTTTCTGTTTTCATTATCTCTCCTAGGGAGAGGTCCCAAGATGTCAGAGGCGAATCTTTCCAATGGTGCACCTACATCATACCGCTATAACTTATCACGACTTTGTTTTTCCGGTCCTTTACGGGCGTTACAGTCCTCACATGTTCTGCACCTTTCTCGAACATCCTCTTTCATGTTGTTCCAATAGAAACGCTCCCGTGCATTACGAGTTGTCTTCATGATTCCGAAGTGACCACCTGCAGGACTGTTGTGTAACTCCTTCAGTACTTGATTTATCCTTGATCGGGGAAGTACAAGTTGCCACTTAAATGACTTTCCATCTTCGGACTCCTATTTTCTATACAAAATGCCATTTCTAATTTCGAGTGAATTCCAGAGAGCCGAATAACGTTTAGTTCCAGTACTGAGACTTGAAATGTCTTGCAATTTTGGTCTTGAATTGCTTGATTGCATAAACTTTACAATCGGTTTAATGTCAGGATGCATTCTTTGTTCCTTGCGAACCTCCTCATCACTCCAGGGATCAGATTGAGGTGAGATAGCTCTTGTGATTCGGCGCACAGTTGGTGTATCAATTCCATGTTGCTTTTCCGCAGAGGAGCAGTTGCGACAACCCTCAGAACAGGGTTTTCTTGACAAGGCGTCTCCATTTCCTCTTCCAGATCCCAAATAGAAAAGAGTCACGACTTCTGATGTGGAGTGCAGGGAGTTTTTTTTGAAATCGATTACAAAATCATACTTCTTCAGAAAGTCCATACCAAGTATGAAATCATCTGTAATTTCCACTACGTAGACGACATGGTCATAAGTAGCATTTCCAAATTTTAATTTCAATATTCATTTTCCCGATAATTGGGATTCTATCACCAGTGACCGTTTCCAGGGTGACGCAGGATGGTGTCCAGAGAATTTTCCTTCCGAGTTGTTCGGCAACATCTCTACGCATGAGGGTCATGTTGGCTCCTGTGTCAACGATCATTCGGCAGGGATTCCGTTGACGAAGGCATCAACAAATACACCATTTTCATCACCGCCTTTTGAAGATATCTGTAAAACTCTCAAACGGTTTTCCTGATTGCTTCTAGAAGAGTCTTTAACCCGTTTATCTAAGCGGACTGGACAGTTCCTTCGAACATGGCCTTCGTCGCCGCATTTCCAACATTTCGTTGATCTCTGGCCATGTTTGTTGGGCCTTTCAACTCTTTTCTGGATAAACTGGAAAATTGTTTTCATCATCTCGAATAGATTTTGCAGCGAAGGATCCGATGCATCTTGAAGCATAGCACCTCTTACTGAGTGGCGATCCCTCCGTGTAGCTTGCTGAGCTGCTTAAAATATCATTGAGTAAACCAAAGCTGATTTCAAGTCCTTCAATTCAGCCATTCGCAGGGACTTTTGTATCTCTGGATCCCTCACACCGTCTATGAAATACTGCAGGGCCAGTGTTTCCCGCACCTCGGCAGGACAGTCGGAGAAGGCAAGATGGGAGAGCCTCTCTACATCTGCTGCAAGCTCTTCCAGGCTTTCATTCGATCATTGTTGCCGGGTCTTCAACTGAAGACGGCTATAGTTCTTGAGACGCTTTTCTCCGAAGCGCAACTCCAGAGCGTTTGAAAGAGCATCAAAGTTCAGATGTTGATCTTCGGGAACAGTTCTCAAAATGTCAGCAGCTTCAGCCCGTAGTGATGCAGCTAGTTGACGAGCCTTCGTGACTGGATCCCAACCATTGGCTTCTGCGACGATGGAGAATTGAGTCTTGTAGACTTGCCATGATGTTTTTCCGTCGTAAGTGGACACTTTAATGCTTGCTTTGAGAATAGCAGGTCCATGTTGAGATATTTCGTGCTCTCGAACATTCGAGGATTGGCTTTCAGATTTTATCTGTGCACCTTCTATTCTCTTCAATTTTTCCTCGAATGCGTTGAATCTTTCGTCCACTTTTTCAAACTTCTCTTCCACTCTACGGAGTTTTTCAACATTCTGCTCACAGCTCTGCTGAATATTATGAATCTTTGTATCGTTCTCTTGAACCTTTTCCGCCAAAGCATCCACTTTGGAGTTGATTGCTTCAACAATATGAGCTTGACCTTTTTCTATCTTCTCCATCTTCTCTTGCCCTTGTTCTATCCCTCGTTCTATCTTCTCCCTCTTTTCTTGCCCTTGTTCTATCTTCTGTTCTATCTTCTTCTCCATCTTCTCTTGCCCTTCTTTCATTTCTTTAATGAAAGCAAAAAGCTGTTCAAATTTTGCTTTATCTGCTTCCTCCATCGCTCTAGTTTTCAACATTCAATCTCACTTCTGACACCAGTTGTTACGTTTTTAGCTTATCGGGTTCGGATTGAATGGACTTTATTTGAGGACAGCACAAACAAATTTATTTACAGTTATTTACAGGATAATTGATAGAGTAACAAATTCAGATAAATACAATCCAGCAATAGTCAATCACTTACAGCGTAAATGCAAGTCTTACGCACAATAAACACGGTTTGCAAAACAGCTATAGTATAGCACAGCAACAGTCAATCACAGCGAGCTCAATAACACAGCGTTAACAGCAAACGCAAACACAGCTCACTAATACAAGCGAAAAGCTGCAAGTAAAGCGAAACGCTTCTCTTTGAGAGATTCACTCACTGACTCCTTTTACGGCAACCCTTCCCTTATATAGCCGGGCCCGCGCGCTCCCAAGGTCAGGGGGAAGCAACCATAGAGCTGGTATATAAATAGAGGGCGCCAGTCCTATCTTTCTTGTCTCCTAGACCCAGGAACATTCTGCTTAACTTTAATTAAACGTAAATTCTACTCAATCTCTTTAAATTAACTGTTTTTAATTAATTGCAATTCTTCTTAACCTTTTATCACTTCATACTTAAAAAACATAGTCATCCCACTGCTCAAACCCATACCTCCACACCCCTACCTAGGATTAACCAATCACATGCAGCCCTGCTACTCGCCACCTCACCCCATCCCTCCAGAACCGAGGTTTTAAAGTCTACTGCTCCATCCTGTGTTCTTCCATTCCCAGTGATCATCGCAGAGGGTCAAGTCTATCTTCACAGCAAGGCCACTCAACATCTATCATTTTCGAGGATAAGCCCCTGGCGGGGCTAGGCGCCTCGTCAACCCCACAACTACCCTATCTTTCTTGTCTCCGTACCAGTACGCATCATAAGCACGTGTTGTGGGAGGAATCTGAGAGTATAGATACCTTTTTTGGCGACGTATCCCAAATCTCGGCAAACTCAAAATCTGTCGCGCTAACTTTTGCTTTCCCGCCATTGTAATTTCTGGTCGATTTTCATTTCCTGGAAAGTGTATTTTTTTCTTTTCTTGTTTAGAAATTATTATACAAAGCAAAAACAAGTAAACCGATTTCGAAGATAATTCTTCATTTTCAAAACACAAATAACTGAATTTGTTGACTTGAATCATGCTAAGTGTTTAGCTTCTTTTTTTTGCATTAATTAAAAGTAATTATTTTCTTCTTTAAGTAAACACTTTATTTCTTTTATTCACCTAAAAACATCTTTATATTTTATATGTTCAAATACTTTCTGTAATTATCTTAAACTGATTTTTAAAAATACCTTTATAAAAACAGATTATAAAAGTGACATAAGCCTTTCCCCCCCCCCTTCATAATACGGTGCTTATGCATATATCAATTACTATCCCTGTTATTAGAGAGAGAAATTATAAAATCTTAAATTTTATATTTTTAACATCTTTTACGATTTTATTTATAATTGTAGTTATTTAACTAGTGCTTCTTAAAATCAATAAAACAACAAAATACTGATAAGAACTACATATCTTGATATTAATTATTATGTATATTTGTAATTAACAAGTAATATATAAAAAAATGTAAACAATTCCAACTTAGATTATTAGAGAAATTTTTTTAGCTGCTTTTTATTAAATAATTACAACTATTGTTTATATTACAGAATCACAATATTAAGCGGCAAAAAAAGCGATTTTCCTTACAATTTTCCATTCTATACTGGCCTAATAATTACAATTACAATAAATAATTTATCAAAAGTTATAGTAGCAGTGAAATTTTATTGTAAGCTTTTATTTTTATGAAGCATTTTTAAGGAAAATTGCCGTATAAAGTAAACATGTCATAAAAATTTGTTTTACAAAACTTAAGTTGGATTTAATGTCGTTCACGATATAATACAATTCAAATACTTATGGTAAAAAATGAATAATAAATTGGAAATTTATATATTATTTCTAGATAATAAGGAACTTTATAAGTAATAAGTAACTTTATTTGCAATAAAATAAATACATAATTATTAATCGGTCAATAATGTTTATATAAACACTTGTACTGGCGAGAAAAAAATCACGCCAAGCTATCAGCCAACTGCGAACAATACATTCGAGCTTTAAATAAAGCAAATAACCAATTATAATGCAGTTCCATGAGTTTAAATGAACCTTAAAAACAAGTTAAACAAAGAAAATACAATTAGTTAATCAAACTATGAAATATTATTCAGTTATAACACTAAAATCACTGAGTGGTCGAGGTAATGGAATTTTAAAATGAATTAAAATGAATATAGACAGAATATGTATATTGTACAAACCTGTGAAATGATATTAGACTATCCTTAGAAGATTTTTCTTTGCATCCAAATGCGCAGCAATAATGCACCATGGTTTAAATGAGCTTTAAAGTTGAACAGTTAAAAGCGAGAAAAGATCTCCCATTGAAATATAATGGGGAATGGATAATGCGGTTACAGCGAATACAAATTCTATACCCACAGCACGTGTTTCTTATCTTGTCCCACGGCCTAGTAGGGTTGCACTCCCTCTATTGTATACCAGCTCTATGGAAGCAACGCGGCGTTTCACGTACAATCGAGAGGCTACCAGACTATTCCTCTCGCCAAGTCAACTCGGCTGGTGCGGAGTATCTTGTGAAGCGCCGCCAACATCTGACCATTGGCGCGCGTTTCGCCCGCTTGTAACAGTATATTAAAATTGCTAACATTTGTTTATGTATATTAAAATTTGGATAATTAGAGCACTAAAGCTGTAATGAATGTAAGTTGTTTGAATTTTGTATGAATCTGTATTAGGTAGGAAAATTCTTATGGAAGTCAGTGGTTTTGTTGTTGCTGCAAGTGAGAAAATAAGGTAAATATTTTGGTATTATTTCAGATAGAAATGTAAGAAAAAAAAAATTCTTTTTGTAATTTTGCTGTATTTTTTCTTGTTACTCATTTTATTCATATTATGCAAAAACCAAGTTTATTTCTGGAAAAAAAATTGTCAAAGCTATAGCATTAATGAACAATTAGCAATAAAGATAAACATGACCCTATACCACTTTTGAAAAAATAGCAACTTGTTATAATTTTCCTCCATTTATTTCTTTGATTCTTCATTTCTCATACCGTGCACGAGGATGTTTGGAGTTATAATAGCAGGTTTTGTGAATGTCATATCTTCTTTTTTTTTTAATAAAAGAAAGGATTGAATCAAAAACAACCCATATGCATATTTTTTGGTCAATGAAATGTTGTACACTTAATGCAAAAATGCTTTCTTTTCACTGTTAAAAGATGTCTGTTTAAAAATCCCTATGTTGAGAAATACTGTGACATTAAGAACAAATGTGGGCTAATACATGATTTTTGTTAAATTGAACTAGGTGCCTATATTTCAAAATGAGAAATAATACCTTATTTCAAAATCAGTGTAGATAGCATAGCTAGTTTATATTAGATGGCAGTTCTGATATAAATCACTTTCAGTGTTTGCAAAATACATTACTCAACTCAATTTGGCAAAAAATATTAGTTATTCCTTTCTGTTTTTTTTTTTTTTTTTGTACTTCTACTGGAATATAAGAAAAGGAAATTATTTTTTAAAAAACTAAATCTTATTTTGGTTTTTGATTTAAAATAAAGATATGAAAGATTAAATAAAGCATTTTATTTGAATAATGGCTTGATATTCGTCAAAAAAATTAAGTAAATTTCTCAATTATCCATGTTTAATCTCTTTTCTCCCTTGAAATATTCTCAAATATTAATTTACTTATATAATCTTATTATCTGTTTATATTTTAGTATGGGGCTATGTATTGGATTGCTGCTTTTGTTATGCAATGCTGATATGGACGTACATTTCTACATTTTAGTCTGTGTATGTTTTTATTTTGTATCAATGCTAAATTTCAGGTTTCCTATTTTTTTTTTTAATTTGTAAATATGCTATTAATTTATTTATTCTGTAGCAATTTTTAAACATGCTATGATCTCTATTAATAAAGTTGAAAATTTATAAATAATTCATAAGCTGCAGACATTTATCCATTAATAATATTTTCTTCAAAGTTTGCTCATAAATACTGGAATAACCCATAGATCTGTAATAAGTGAAGCCAACAACCACAAAAAAAAAACTTGGTCATCAAAGATGGTTAGTAAAGAATGTTTGGGATTTTTTTTTATTTCTTGTGATATTCATTGCAGCATCACATTATTCTCCTATTTTTTCGTAATTTTTTAAAATTATTTTTAACGGACCAATAAAAATTTCTATATAGAATAGTTGGTAAAAGTGAAGTTTAGAGTACCCCTTACTGTGCCAAGGATCTCAAGGCAACAATCAAGATGGGTGGACAAAGTAAGCAAGCACTACTGCGGAATAGATATGGTTATCACTTTCTTCAATATAATTATGATTTTGTACTGATAAGTACTTTTTTCAAGATTGGCTGCTCCGGACTGTTAGTTCAGAGCAAAAGTTAGAGCATGCAATGCCTTTGGCATATGTAGAAGGCATCAAACTGTTAACTTAAACATACTACAGCTTCATTAGCAGCAGAATTGGGAACCTAGTAGCTTTGCTAGCAAATTCAAAATAAGGCCTGTGTAAATAATAGGAATAGTATACAAGCAAAAGAAAAGAAAAAAGATATTGGAAGAAGCAATCAAACCATTATCTATACAAGATATAAAACAAGCATCCTTCTTCCCTGTCTTTATCAATCAATATATATTCCACTCACTATTCATCCATTCTGTAGGTTCTAAATACTTTCTTTCATCTCATTTACCTGACCTCCATTTTTGCACAATTGTGGACATAACAAATTATCTAGAGAACCGACCATTAAAGCACCAAAAGAATTATGAAAACTACGAAGAATTCCATGGCAGCTGACTTTTAAAGTAAAAATGCAGGTGATTTTTAAAGCATATACTGACAATTAAAAATTGCAAAAAAATAAATATTTTCTGTTTGCATTCACATTAAAAATAAAATTGCATTGTCTTAGGTATAAAAAAACTTTTAATTATAATAAAGAATAAAATTAAATTCTTTAATCAATATTTTTTAATTCAACATTTTTCATAAACTAGTTGTAATTCACGTAATTCACGTTTTTACTCGACCATTGTAAAAAACAATCAAGTAAAGAATATTATAGTTGTTAGAAGAACGTTCCGTGTGGTTGCCTATTGGTGACAAACTTGAAGGGGGGCACACTAATCTTCACTTCAACCGAATATTCTTATTTAGCTTCATATTTTGTGACATTCATTGGAACTTATAAAAGGCTTAAAAATACCATTTATTTTTCAGAATCAAATGCAATTATGCAATGCTTTACAGAAACCACTATACCTATTGACAGTTGTCTTTAAGTTTATATCAATATTTTAAGTCATCAGATAAAATTTACAGGATACATATTGCTGAGAAAAGTGCATAAATTTGCAAACCATTTTTAAACAACTTAAAAATGCTTGATTTTGAAAGAGAAAAAAACCTTTAAACTTGCTTAATTTTTTCAATAAATGCAAGTATTTTTTATTTGTTTGTTTTCACAAACATTGAATATAATAAATCGAAAACAGTCATATATCTTTGTTTGCTGGATATATTAAAAAGAGAAGACAAATGGAAGAGAAGAATTCATTAATGGGGTCCAGGACTTTTAACCTGTGTTAAGATAGTGCTTAATGACTTTCCCCCCGCCTTCTTTTTTCAACAATAAGCACCACCATGTATTGAAAAATTAAAATTGTTATTCCAAAAGAATGAATTATGAAATGTTCAAAACTTGATGTAGCTTGAAAGATGTTTGAATTTCTTTTATTTTTAGTGTTCTAAATAGTGGAAAATTTATTTTAGTTATGCATGGTAATTATGTTTAACTTTCATGAGTTTTTAAAGAGTATGCAAATGAGCTGTACAAAAAAAATAAGAATAAAGTATAGTGCATAAAAGAAGTAGATGCAACAGACATTGAGGAGGTTGTTTTAAAGGCACATATGAAAGAATATATGATATCAAGCCATTTTTAATATTTTTACCATGATGTCATTTTAGCACCTTACACATTTAGTAATTAATATGTTAATTTGAGCAATCTCTTGGATGATTACAAAAAGGATTTTACTGTATGATTATTCGTTTAAATTATAATTACTCTAGTCAACTGCTATAGTATTTTACATTGTTTATATAATATTTAAATGTTGGTCTCTAGAAGTTTCAAAATCTTTTATATCCATCAGAAAAGAAACTCTAACAGCTGCCTGAGATTTTTTAGAATCACAGAAACAAATTCATCATCAGTATATGTACCGTTATTTATTTTGATCCCATAAAAAAAAACCAAGTGCAAGAGTCTGTTAGAGTATACAAAACAGTAGATATCACATACAGAAGTTGTAAATTGTTTTCCATAGAAAATTTATACAAAAACGACAGGAAATAGCAAATTGAAAAGGACTCTTGGTCATTCCGAGATATAAAAGAAATGTCTGACATTGAAAGAGAAATTAAAGAACTCTCAGAAAAAGCTAATGAAACAAAAGAGTTTTCACTCTTGGTAAAATGCAACAACATTAAAAGAAATTAACAGAAAGACTAACTCTATTAATGAGTTGTAGAATCTGAAATTGCCTATAAGAAAATTTTTGCAAATGTAAAATTTGCTGTAATTATAGTGATTATCTACAATTTTCTTGTTTCTATGCTTATTATTTTTATTCTTTTAAGTTTATATAATTAGAGTTTAAAAAAATGAAAATATAATTAGAGATTAAAAAAATATATACATATATGGGCAAAATGAAAGGTGCATGTATTGGCTGATTCAGTTGAATTTTTCTATTCAAGATAATATTTTAAATTTTTCATGTTAAACCTTGAGTGGAGTTTACGATGAGAATATTATTAACAGAATATTAATATTATATATTTTATTAATAGAAAAATAAATCATTGGTTTAAAATCATGAATTCTTTACTATCACCATCTTAATAAATTTCATGAGCTAGTTTTTAAGAAAATCTATTGAATAGTTTGCATTTATTTAAAATATCTCATATTTTTGAATTTAACTTTTATTTAAACAAATTTTGGTTTTTAATGCTTTTTAATTTTGACTTCTTACTATGCATACAGTTCTTTTCCTAAAATTTTTTGTACTTGACTTGATTTGATAACTTTTTTCAATGAAGATTTAAAATGAAAAATTGTGTTATCAATGATGAAACATTAAATTCTTGTAATTCATGGCATTTTGTTAATGTAATTTTGTATTAGTTAAAAAATTTCTGTTTTTAATTTTTTTCAAGTAATGGAACTAATTTTATTATTTATATAGGATAAAGTCATAGCTATTTGGGAAAAAATCTGTGTGAATCAGTATTATAAATTCTCAGACTTAAAAGTTGGAATGTTACAAACTGTAAGTTATGGCAGCATTCATTTACATCATTATTTTTGACTATAATATTTAATTGTTAATATCTCAAAAATTGTTTAAATTTTTTTTCAATTTACATGTTATTAATTTAAAGTGTTGGGTGAATTTTTTAAACCAGGTGGCATCTCTATTTGTGACCCATAGCTAATTTCTAAGCTTTTAAGTATGGGTACATATTTATGATTAGAGAAATGCTCTAAATAACATAAACAAGTATATTATGAATAATTTCAAAATATATATATATATATATATATTTCAGAAAAAATCATGTTCTTAATTTTTATAGTTTTCTTATCCTTTTATATAGCAAAATATTCTTGGCACATTAAAAATTTAAGCAAAACAACAGATCCATTTTTTTTTTGTGATTATAAGTGATTGAATTTGAGAAGCTTTAAATCTTACTATTTTAGACCAGTTCAATGATTGTTCGAAGAAAAATTGTCCAGGTTTTTAAATCTCAAAATAATTGTTAAAATTCTGAAGTATTGAAGTAAAGTTTCATAATTTCATCAGTTTTGATTACAGAAGAGTGAAATACTTTTTATTTCAAATTCTATTTGACCAACAATATTTTATCAAATATAACTCAAATTAATTAAAATAATATTAAAGCAAAGTTAATATTAAACATAAATTTCATAATTTTTCATTTAAATAAGATGAAATTTAATTATTTACATAATTTAAGCCTTTATTTTTCAATTTGAATTGTATATCAATCCCTAAAAATTAAGATATTTGCAATTGCACCACTATTCAAATGGACATGCTGCTTATGATTTTGTTTAATTTTAGATAAATTTTTTGCACATGACTATGGCTGCTTCAGCAATGCATGCAGCAATGATGTTTTGTTTCCACAAGAAACATGAAAACTCAACTGAAGTGTATGCAAAAACAGCACTTGAAGAAAACAACAACATGCATGCAGCCAATCATATAATAACAATTTGTTGCTTGTAGCAAATTGTACGTAACAATAACACAAACATTTTGAGAGAATTTTCTGAACATCAACATTCTAAGGATATATTTCAATAAAATTCTAACTTCAGTTCTCTCAAGTTTTTATATCTCTGATATATTTCAATAAAATTCTGACTTCAGTTCTCTCAAGTTTTTATATCTCTGGTACAATCATTATGTCACCAGATGTCTATTAACTAAAATGTTTAATTTAAAAACTTCTACAATTATAAGTTCATTTAATTAAAAGAATCTTTTTTCAACTATGTCTCCTCAGGTTCTGAAAAGTGGTAAAAAATTAAGAAAAATTAAGGATGGTTGTTGTTTAGAATTTTGTTTGGCTTTTAACTCAACTTGGTGTGAATGCACATTTCAATCTGTAGTTTACAATTTTGGGTGTCTTCAAAATGAATTTTCTTTACTTTCTTTTTGGCCTTGTGTAGTTTTGATACGTATGATGGTTGGATGTTAATATCTTTTGAATCTCAGTTTTATCTCATGATTTTAATATTATGTTTTTAAATATATATTAAACTGTTGCATTTTGATATAGGCTAAGATTTGTGTAATTTTATTTCCATTTGATTTTCTAAAGTTTGGCATTTTTATATAAAAACTAATTGGGAAATAAACAAGGGCATAGTTTATAAGTATTCAACTTTTCAATCTGCCAATATCATATTAATATTATGACATCTTCAATTAAAATCATCCTAGCATCTCATGCATTATATCCTGGTTCAGATGGTTGTTTGGAGAAAATTCTTGCATTGAGCACCCAACACCTTGTCTCAAATGGAAGTTTTAGTATAAGGGAATGCTTTTTGAATGGAAGAATATCTTTAAATAAAAGCTTTAGCTATTTATCATAGTTGAAATGTGGATGCAAGGCTGATATTTGTTAAATTGTATTTAAGTTTTAATTTTAGATCTTTAAAATTTTTATTTTCAGGAATAATTGAAAATTTTCTTGTGTATTTAGAAAATTTTCTCTAAATACACAAGAAAATTTGATAATTGTATGTGCATGTATGCATATATTGTTTTGCTGTTGTTTACATCTTTCTAATTTTTATGCCTGTATATTCTCCAATCATGGTTAAAATTAATGTAGATATAACATTTGTATATTTTAAAACTATAATTATTCTTTTAGCAATTCTTTTAGCAAGTAAATAATTGTCAATAATTTATTTTTATATACTCTCTTATGTACCTGGATCTTTAAAAATAGCTTTGTAATTGTTAATATTATCCTATTGAATTGAAACTTATCTGCATTAATCATTCCATTGTCTATTGAATTACATTGAGAATTTTTTATTTACTGTTGTTTAGCATGCATGAGAAATAGAAGCATAATGAAGATAAAACTGAAAGAAAACATTAAACACTCATATATACTTCAAACAGGATTGAAATACAGCCAGTTGGATATCATAATAATCAGCCAAAAAAAGTGCTTATTAGGGAACCAATTAAAGCTACATACAATATGAGAATGTGAATTCTGAAACTCAATGATGTAATTTACATTTACTCTAATAATAGCTAAATTCCACCTTTTGTTTGTGAGGGGGCAAAATATTCTTAATGATTAATAAAATTGCCTTCCTCTTTTACTTTTTGATCCTTACATTTTGTCAGATAAGAATTCTCCAGAAGGATTTGGATTGTGGCTCTTAATAAAGATGTTGCCGAAATTCCTTTGTATTTGGACATTATTTGAAAATACAAAGGAATTTCGGCAGACATCATTTGCAATTAAATCTTACAACCGGTATCCATTTGATCATCTGTAAAATTCTCTTTACTATGAGACAAATTGTGCTGAAAATCATTATCACAGATTCATGGTATTGACGATTTAAAATGACATTTATTGTGGAATTTTTGATTTTTGATATTCATTTGGATATTTAGATTTCCCAGCTTCATGAATGGTAATATGGTATAGTACTAAAAATTAGATAGTTTTTCATTGAAAAAATCAAAATCTTATTATGGGAATAATATTTGGACCGAAAGTAGTTATATCTGATTGATCAGATTTTTTTCCTGTCGCACTTCAAACAGTTAACATTACATTCACTTTGTAATTTTAAATTGTTAGATAAATGTGTGTTTTTTTTATTTTTACTTTTTTTATTTTACGATTTTTTTATAGAAATGGTTTTTTTTTCTCTCTCTCTTTATTTTATTAAGTCTCCAGGCGGAAAAATATTTTTATTGAAGGCAACAAAGACCTCTACTTGTTCTTATATTAGTAGACTCCAAATGAAAGAAGTAAGTATTTAAATTTGCTGCTAATTTGATATTTTTAAAATTTAGTTTAGATTCTTGTGAATTTTAATTAAGTGCAAAAGTATTTTAGAGTTTTCAAGGCACCAAATAAAACGATTTTTTCTCTTTGGTTGTTCACTTATTTGATAAAATCAATCTTTAGTTTAGCTTATAGATTTTCATATTGTTATTCATAGTGGCTTATCCACTCAAAATCCAAGATTACTATGAAGGACGATTCTTAAATAAATTCTCCCAACAGCTCTGTGAGAGAATCAATGATTCCAACTTTCTTGTTACTAACACAATATGATGTCCTTATATGTTTGACTTTTTGGTGCTATGAAATAATTAGATCATGCATTTTGTTCTGCTTTCTGTCAGTCTGCTGGTTTAAGAATTTTTGTTTTATAAGACCACTTGTCAAGATTTATTGGTCTTGTTGACATGTATATACAGACAGTATATTACTTGATAGATGTGTTCAAAATGAAAAAAGGTTCTTCAACTTAAGCTACAAACATCAGATTCTAAAATCTGTCCTAACTTTTTGCTCTTATATGTATATCTTCTTATATATGAATGCATACATAAGTATTACACCCCTTCACAAATTTCAGCCAAAATTTTATATAGATATAAAATTCTTGGGAATTACAAAAAAAATGTATATTTTATAAAAATGTATATTGTATTATTATAATGTAAAATGTGCATTTTATCTATCTTTTTATCATGTATAGTTCGCATTTTTCAGATATTGTACTCATATCCAAGAAGATGAACAACAGACTTTCTTTTAACAAATTTCAACAAATCTGCAAATGTGATTAAAAACTACCTTCAAAAATTTAATCTATTTTAATTATAGGACTTATAGTGGTCAGGGCCAGACATTCATATTTTTAAGAACGAATTTTTAAGGTCCATTAAAAGCTTATAAAATCTATAAAATTTTGAGGTTGAAATTTTTTTTAATGATTGCAACAATTCGTTATTGTTAATGAAAAAGTAGAATTTATTTGGCTGAAGTAAAATATTGCAATAATTTACTAGAAAATGCTAAATACTAAATAAATATTTTTTAAAAATTTAGTGAAAGGTGTCAATTTTTTTTTTGTTTCAATAAAATTAACTGCATTTAATATTTTTTTCAATGTAATTGAATTAAAAAATTATAAATGATTAAGTGCATTGACAATACAGTTAAAGAAAAAAATATAAATCAGTATTCATGTTCTCAATTAAATGAACAAAATGAAAATCTTTAAAATAGTATTTTTTAATCAATTAAGTGATCAATTAAGGGGGGAGGAGCCAGCTTAAGGCAACACATGCAAAATCAGAAAGTTTGCCTTTGTCCAAACAGTAAAAATCGAGTCCCAATAGTAAATTTCGAAATTTGAAGGCAAGAAAATATTCGTTTTTAAATTGGTAGATAGCGAGTCACCTGATCCATGACATCTGAGGTTTGCTTTGATAATATTGTTTGAGATATTAATTAGATTTATTATCAATTTCTTTTTTTTTTCATGAAATGACTTCATCCAGTTTGTTTACAATTTCTTACTTTTAATTAATTAATCCCGCGTTCAGAAGATTATCGTTTTTTATTATTATTATTATTCTCTTTCAGTTTTAACTATCACAATTTTGTAAAACGTGACTTATAATTGATGTTATTATATTTTTACTCGTTTTAATTGCTTCATTGAATGAGTCACTTTAGTGTTGTGAAAAGAAGCGAAATTCAACTGCCGCCAAGCGGCGATGTTGTGACGTCAGTCTGCGAGATGTGTAATTGTTCAGTATGGATTGTAATCTCGCCTTATTTGTATGATTTCTAAATGTAACTGCGTCATCCATTTGCTAATAAACGTTATGTGTCTAAAAAATCTTTGAGATTATTTTAACTGAAGTATCCCACATCTGGTAGAAACAGACCTATTTGATTTTGAAAGATTCTATGTTTAATTTGGTTTTCGATCACTTTAGTATCGCAAACGATCTAAAAAACTTTGTCTCGCATTTATTGTTTTAAAAAATATCACATTTCCTATTTATTTCATTTCATATAATCAGGTGCTCAAAACGACATTTTTCTAGGTTTTATTTGCTTTAATCATTAACTTATTTTTTTAAATCAGAGCTTTTGTAAATGCTATGGCTGCACGTCATTAAAAGTTGATTTTTTGAAATGCTCTATCAGATAATAAAATGTTTATTTTTTGCCTAAGCACTTTTGTTGACGCCAAAAACTTCATCTGACATGATAACAAATAAACTTAAAATTAAAAATTCCTCAGTTTTCCCAAATCGACATAATACACTAAGTAACACTACTAGTACAAATTATTCGTCCAGCCTTAGTTATTAAAGGAATCAAACTATCTGAAAGAATTGGAAGAATTAATTTTGATCCTGGAATTATTTTCTATTTCAATCGAGCTGACCTTATGCAAAATTAAATTTTTTTAAAATGCAATTTGTGCAGGCGAATTTAGTTTTAACTTGAGATAGAAACATTAATCTTCCAAACTATCATTTTTGGAATAGTGAAAGTTTATTTCATCATGAGTGGCGACTCTCCTCCAATGTTGGTATGGCATTTTTAGAAACTCTGGACATTAGTATGCTGAATAACGGCTCATACACTCTGTCAGATCTTACTGGTATCATGACCGAATCAAGGGGATGAATTGACTCGAACTTTGCCGGCAAAATCGAAAAGCGCATCTTTTAAGTCGCGACTGATGAACTCGATCGTATGCCAGCAAATATAGTTAAAAGGATGAAAATTTAATTAATTGTTGAAGGTGTTCTCTTTGAATAAGTTTTTAAACACTTAAATCGACGTATCATCTGACCATTAATAAAAAATTAATGAAGGGTAACATGCATTTTTATTTTTTTGAATCTGCTTTTTAAATATTTTTCGTGGTATGTATATCATTCCTGAAAATTTCAGCGAGTTTCGCTTTGATACCAATCAGAGATATGGATAAATAATCCAAGTAAGTAAATCTGCCTTTAAATATATCAGTAGCTTTTACAGAAGAAAGCTGAAATTTTTTGTGCTTACTGATGAGTGTAAGGAAACAATTTAGTCTTTGACATTCTTATCACTTTGGAAGTGGGGGAGACTATATAAAAATGTTAATGTCATAATTTTGTATTATTCTTTTCTGCAGAAAACTGATTATTATCATACATTTTCGTGCATTATTTGGTATTTATTTATAATTGGATGTAAATATCTAATTTCAGTAGTTAGGGAAATAAGTGTTTGTACTATCACCTTATAGATTTGGTATTATAACTGTTTCAAATTCTTCTTTGTAAAAATACCTCTACATAGGGAATTGTTTTTCAAGAATTTGGGATTTCTTTAAAAAAGTAGTTCATGCGCATCAATCAATAAATAGATTATAAATCCACCAAATATGGAGCCTTCCTCCGTCATTAATTCTTACTGCAATATAAATTCTAATGACATAATTATATATATATATATATATAGGATTAGAAAAACGCGTTTGTCAGTCGTTTGACAAGTGTCGAGTGCATTTGAAACGCTTTTATGTCGTTTCATCGCTCAGACCATCCTTCACTGACATCTGAGGCGGCGGCACTTATTTTAAATGATGCGGTGGTCTGAGGCTATGTTGAGATCGCGGAAAGGATTCTTCGTAGTTGTTTTCTCAACGAATGAACACTATTTGTTGGTGGACGTCACCTGTAAATAACATTTTATCGATGGGTACGTTACATTTATAAATTAAAATATAATTTGATTTTTTTCTACTTTTCAGAATACTTGTATTGAAGTTTTGATTGATTGATTTATTTTTTGGTATTTGAGAATACTTATTGAATTATTAAAAGAACGATTAATTTTATTTGTTAGAATTTTCAGTGCTTTATTGGTGGCATGTAATATTTTGAATATGCAATAATTTGATTTTGGGTGCTGATTTATCTAAATTGTTAATTGTTTAATTTTTGATTTAGCATTTTTTAAAGTGATGCCCGTAAAAAATCTATATTTGACTCAATTTTGTTTCATTTTTCAAATATACGACATATTTAAGATGAATGGGTTTAACTTTTACTTTCATTACTAATGCAAGAATTTTATATTATGAAATGTATACTTGTTTTGAATTCTTTTCAATTACTTTTGTATGCAAAAATTAAATTGAACAGAACATATGAATAATTCTTCATCCAAAGACATTGCATCTATCTATCAATTACTTCATAAAAAGTAATTTTGTGTGTATCTTTGATATTTAATTAAAAACAAAAATTAAGCATTTGTTGAAGTAATGAAAATGTTAAGAACATAAGCTCATTAATGAAAAAAATCGTGAGGAATTATTAATTAATTAATTTTTTAATATTAAGCCAGGAAAAAAAATTAACATAATAAAAGTTTCACCATTTATTCTTAAATTGAAAATACTGATTTATTCCCTGATACTACACCTCTTGTGTGCAATCATTTTTGGTCTAATATAAATACGGCTATTATTATAAATTAAGGACTCACAGAGAATAAAGCAGTGTCTCTCCATAGTACTGATATGTTCAAAACTAAAATAATATAAAGTGGGAACTGGTTTTTAGTACATTATATCTGCAAATAATTGACTCCTTAGATTATTTTTATTTATAATTTCAAAAAAAAAAAAAAAGTCCACCCCACATTAAAACCATGTTGAAGATATTTATATATCCATATTTATTCTTAGTTTCATTTGGTGAAAAAATCGAAAATTTTGCTTTCAACTGCTGGAATTGATAGAGTAATTACAAGCTCAACATCTTTTGGATCTAGTTTAGTATCCTATCAAGTAAGTGAATTTACAAGCATGTAATTTATTATTTCATTTGTTTTCTAAAGAAAATATGCATTAGAAACTGGCTACATAATTACATTGAATGTCTTCATATTTATTATTTTTTATTACATTAAAATTTATTTTTATTTTTATTTCTTTTTCATTTAGGGACATGTAACTAAACTAAGAAACTCAGAAATAGGAATTTACGAGTTGGATTCTAAAGTTTTATTGTACACAACTTTTAATACAGGTTGTATAATACTCACTGTTGGTTCTAGAATTATTGTATCAAATGCTCATCTGATTAAAAATGATAGAGTGAGTATATATTTTTGCAAATAACCTAAAGTGAAAAAATATTACTGCATTTAAGAAATATTTTTTCTTAAATGAATTAATTTTTATACTCTTTGTTTTTTTTCATGCTTATATTGATAAAATTTTATAATCATTTTTTATCCACTTTTTAATGCACTTATTGTGTTTTTCTGATACAAAACTATTATTTCAATATTTTAAAAGTTCAATTATCATTCAATTGTTTTAATTAAATTTTGATTCCAGGTACTGGCATGAGTTAGTAACAGATTTTTTTTTTTGTGAAAAATAGATTTCAAGAGAAGTTGTTGCCATTCTGATTCTCTCTCTCATGGACAACCAAAAATCTCATTTTTTGTCTATGTATGGTGGCCAATTAAATGGGTGGTGCTTGCATTTTGATTTACAGCATGTCTGTTTGGCTGATAATAAGTTATCCAAATAAGATTAGTCTTCTAGAATCAGGAAATGAAATCAGTTTCTTTAGCTTTCTATTTAGGATTGTTATTGTTCCCAAAATGTATAGATTTGGTTGATTTAATGTGTAGGCCCATTTATAAAAAGCATCAAAGTTAGGAATGTTCAGAGCCAATGATTGTCATCCCTTATTGGTCTTTCTTAGCGTGTTATATGAGACTGAGGGAAAAAATATTTTTTTAGAAGGCATCCAAAGGAACAAACTGATTCCCCCCCCCACACACATTTTTTATGAGGAAAAGAGCCATTTACCACAAAACTTTTCAGTCTGTCTTTCTATTTCAAGTTCAAAGGACTTGGAGCAAAAATGTAGGAGACATAAAAGTTAAGAATTCTCCTCAGTTGACTTTCTTATGGAAGTAGGCATGCAAAAATGAGGTTAAAATCTTCAAAAGTTGAAGCAGTTTCCATTTTTCTATATCTAGTAATCTCCATAGAAATCCTTACTATTTTAGAGGGTTAGTTCAACCAAAGAGTTACCGAAGAAAACAATTTAACAGGTTACAAAAGTTTCTAATGTCAAGGAATTACAGGATTTAATTTACAGGATTTAATTGCTTAGAGATGGCAAGCTTCTGATTGTAATTAATTAGTTTTAATATTCATTTCTTCTAAATTAATTTAATATGTTATAACAGATTATATTTGGTGCAGTATAGCATGGATGCACATCCTTTTCAGGATGTGGGGTCAAAATATGAAAAAGGATCATGTCGAGGGCCAAAGTAGCATGTGAATTTTAAAACATGTTATAAATGTGAAAAAACTAATTTTTGTATCAATACGCATGCTCACAAATGTAAGGGCTGCCAAAAAAAGTTGCACATGCAGCTGCATTTTGCTTTAAGCACAAAAATTCCTCAGATAAGTCTTTATTAAATTCTTATAATGGCTTTTCATTGAATTAATTTTAAAAAAATCAGAATTCTGCCAATCATTTAAGGCTAACTGCATACTCTCATCCACTAGATTTACATCAATAGAAAATGGAGATGAAAATACATCAGTTTTTGTTTAACACTTTTCAAAATCTGAAAATCGATCATTAAATGCATTATGCAAGTTTTGAATTTGATCCTCATACTTCATTTTCATGTGTAAAAATTTTTCATGCACTTTTTATCAGTATGAAAAGTGTGCAAAAGTTTTAGTTTTCTGTCGATTTTCAAATAAAACTAGTTTTTATTTAAACGCCTTTACATTATTTATCAATTGAAAAATGAATTAATTTTTTCCAGGTAATTTTGTGTTTAAGTCATTTAAATGATCTGTTATACTTGTGAGAAAAACCAAATCACACTGGAAAGTTAACCGTTTAGAATTTCTACCATGGTCACTTAGAAATGTAATTATTTCATCAGATAGTTCCATAAAACTCTTAAAGGCAACTATTCAGCTGAGCCATCTAACTTTTGTGTAATAAAGAATAACAGACAACAGACCATAAAATTCCTTAAAAAATTCTTTGAATTCCCTATGTTTGAGGGCATTAATGCAAATAAAATTAATTGCTTTGGATATGCACTGTATTTTGTTTGCAAATCCAAATTCTTTGCCACCTAAATTCTTTTTATGAATATGCTATGAAACTACAACAGTTCTGTACCACACTGGGCAAGGCGTTCTTTTAGCAGCGTAACCATTCAAATTTTTATATCAGTCATTAATTTTGTTCCATCTGTCCTACTGCTAGCACAATTGTTTATGTTTAAGGAAGCTGCATTGTACAAATGTATCAAACTGGAAAGAAGTTCTCTTCCAATTGTTTGCCCCTTCATAGGAAACATTCCAAGACATAACATTCTTTAACATAACATCTTTTGTAGCATAATCTTTTTTAAATATTTCCAAGAATTAATACAAGTAATTGGGCCACAGATGTTCTCTCTGTAGATTCATCAACAGCTAAAAATAAATATGCAAAGTTTGAAGCAGTAGATTTTACTAATTTTTAATGTCTTCATATTCAACTGCTGAATTTTCTTTGATTAATCATTCAATTTAAGCTTATATTTTCAAATTTCCTTTTTGCTTCAGGACAAAGTGTTTCTTATGTAATCAACAAACACTTTTTAACAAAATCCCCATCTGTAAACGGTCAACCTTCTTTAGCGATAATTTCAGCGACACCTAAGCTCACTTCCACATATAATTCCGAATCAGATTCCTGTTTTTGAAAAAAATGTGCTTGACTGATGTAAGACTTTTTAAGTTGTTTTATTTTTGGTGATCATTCATATCCTTTCATAGATGCAATGTTTACGCTTTGTCTCATAATGCTGCTTTAGATTATGCTCTTTTGTGACTGCAGTCTTGCAAGTACATGTCAAGCATGTGTTTGAAAAACTCTCATTTAATTTTAAATCAGTCTTATTTTATTAACAACATTCGTGGGCCAGCTTTAAAGGCTATGCGGGCCAATTTTGGCCCGCGGACCATAGGTTGTACATCTTGCAATATAGTATATGTAGTCTTCTTGGATGTTTCCAGTGCCATCACTTGGGATATTTACTTGCATCCTTCGTGCAACGCGAAGTCATGATAGTCAAATGTTTTATTTACAGCTTTCTACAATAACAAAACAACAACTCGTCCTTATCTAGATTAATATGCTGGGAAATATTTACATCTGGGATAACAGTTCTACGACTAACAAGGAAAACTAACAGGCTATCAGCGTATCCCGTTACTGCGTGTAACTCAACAGATCTAGGAATATCTCCGGTAGGTTCTTTCCGAAGCTCGAAGCTTCTCTCAAACAAAAAATCTCCTGTAGCCCTCGGGATCACGAGTTATCTCTCCAGCTCTTCAGTTCAGCTCACAGCTCCTCTCGTCTAGTCTAGTCTCTAGTCAGATCATCTGGTGTCGTCAGGTCAGCTCGTCAAATTGGAGCAGCTCACCGCGCCTCTCGTCCTTTCAAAACCTTCCATTTTAACTTCGGTCAAACTCCACCTCTCGTTTTCGCATTGGTGCGCTGGAGATGCCGATCAACCAATAATTTTTCAGAAATATTCCCAGTGGTCAGCAGTTAACCTTGGGAATATTTTCGAATCATCCACCCTCGTATCTGACCCGCCACAATAGGAAAATATTCACATCTGGAGGTTTTAGTACTTCTTTCTTCAAGGGGCCGTAAACGCATGTGTGGTTCATTATCGAAACTTATTCAAGTTTGAGTGGTCCCATAGGAGAATAGTTACATCTGGGGTTTTGACACGGTTTCCTTCTTCAAAAACCCATAACCCGCTTGGGTGGTCTATTATCTAGGCTCTATTCACGTCCAGATGGTGATACTGAAGGGGAGAATTCACAAAGGGAGCAATCGTCCCACAGCTGAGCAGCCGTAATAATGTTCAAACATGTGAAAGGGCGAGAAGTTTTACTTCTTTACAACTGCAACATACTTTGAAAGATAAATATGCACATCATAAATGGGACCCGTTTTTCTTTTTATGAAATTGCCCTGCATATAAAGTCAGAAAAGGTGTTACACATTAAAATAAAAAGGAAATAACATATTCTGGAATCAGAAAAATTATCAAATCTAAATGTTTTCATAATGAATCATCTGTATGTGCATTTGGGTAATTGAAAGAATTTCTCTCTTCTTAAACAAATTCATATTTTTGTTCCCTTTAGAACCGATTCAAAAATTGATGCTATGTCATAAATATCATTTCCTATAATTGGGCATAAAAATTTTATTGAATCTTGGGTCTGAATCTCCAAACAGAAGGATTCAACATTAATTTATGAGATAATCTTTGTTAATTTACTTACTATGTTACAAGATGTTAATGAATTTCAAATTGCCAAGTAGTCTAACAAACAACTTAAGACTGAAACAAGTATGAGCAATGAGGTAAAAATTCTTCTTTTGCAAAACATTCTCTCGTCTTTTTTCAAATCAGTTCATTACAGACTGATGCTGATGCCATTTTTGTTTCTCCGAAAGTGGTGAAAGACTATCATTTCCAATACAATGCATCAACTTCTGATTATTCTACAGGTCAGCCATTAATTTAATCAACCATTCTTGTAACTGATGAGTTTGAAAAAATATACATATTGAAACAATCAATTATTATTCATTGACATTATTAAAGAAATCTCAATGGATTATCAGTAATAGGAGATCATTAAATCACCTATTACTGATAAGTTACAATCACCACTTCTACTGACTAATTCAGTTTGTTTTGCCAAAGCAACTGTGAAACAAGGAGAAAAAAAAAGAAGCCCTTTTTAGATGAATGGATTAAAAAATTATCCAATTAGAGTTTAATAATTGATTCTGTTCATATCAATATTTTAAAAACACCCAATTAATTGATTACAATGATTTAAAATTTTCTTTTCAAATGATATAAGAACTATTTTAATTGTATTTCTATTTAATATGCCTTATTTTTATGATATTTGTGTTTTTTAAAATTTACTTTTTCATGTTTAATTTTTTTTTAAAATATTGTACTGGTTTTGATTTATATTTGGATGTGTAACTACTGTAATAAATTTTTAGATTTTATTCAGTTTTTATCTTTCACTATTCATATATATATGTCTCTCCTTTCCCTTTTTTTTTCTTTCGAAAAAATATCCAACTTGTGCACTATAATACTAATCAAAGATAACACTTGCAGCATTAAATTAAACCAATCTATGCTGTTTCTAATAATGAATTATTAATTTAAAATTGAAAACTAAATTGTATTAAAACATTTCTGCTTTTTAGTTCACTAATAACAGTTTGCTTAAAAGCTGTTGTTTAAAAAAATATAATTAATATAAACCTTTCATTTAATAAGATATTGTAACTATAACCTAAGATTGAATCTGGTATAAATAATTGTCATATTTTTATTAATTGTTAATAATTATAATTAAGATGATTCATGATTGCAATAATGTATATTAATAGCTATAACTATATTTTTATGGTACTTTTTATTTAAAAATCATTTATATATAGTGTGTCTGTTTAATATATGTCTTATTAATAAGTGTATCTATTTAATAAATAAGTTATGATTATGTTTGATGTACAGAAAAATTAACAATTCAGATTTGCCATCCTGTGTTGTTTCCAAAAGGATTAGAACTATTCCATCTCCCCCCTCCCCTTTGGCAATAATTGAAAACTAAGCTATGTTTTTAAAATTGTTATTTAATACTTTTTTTATTTTATTAATCTTGTATAAACTGCCTTATTTCAATATTTTACAGGGTACTCCAATCCTTGTATGCTGTGGTTTATCCTGTGTGAAAGATTCTAAGCCCAATGTAATGTGGAATTTTTAAGCATGTTAATTTAATTTTATTTATACCATGTTTGTGAAGAAAGAATTTTTTTGTTTATTTTCCACTCATTTCAAGCTATGCAAAATTATTAAAATTTTATATGTCAGGTTTTCTTGATTCCACATAAGTAATAACTTGTAATGCGATTATGAAAGGGGAAAATGATCTCAGGATTTTAAAGTGTTTATAATGGGAATTTTAATTTAAAGGCAAAAAAATTGACAGGTATTCATAAAAAGATACTACTTTTTGATTCAATAATAAAAAGTAAACTTTAAAAAGTTTCGAAATGAAATAGAAACTTTCTTATAATTACACATTATATAAATAGTTTTTGATTTTTAAAGTTCCTTGTCATTCATGAGAAGAGAAAAGTGCACTAGATTTTGGAATTGCAATAAAATTTGCATAGAAATATAACTGAATCACATTTTGTAAATGATAATTATGGTAATGTTTCAAATTATATTTAAAATTCAATTTAAAAATTTGTTAAATTTTGAAACAAAATATATTATTTACTAGCCACTTTGGCAACCATCCGATTCACCAGTATTAATGCCGGCTAAAAGGTTAAGTTAATTTTTTTTTATATAACTTGGTCTCATAATAGGTTTTTCAGCTAAATATTTTTAAGCCTCAAATTTCGATAGTCATATAATTCACTTATACTGTTATGTAGGCCTTAAGCAGTCCTGATCTTTGAATTCCGCATCTCTCTTTGATTTTCTATCAGCGACCGTAAAATTCAGTTTTAAATTAAAAGTGTAAATGATGGAAGTACACTTAATATAAAGACCTTTTTAGTCAATCGAAGTATATTTTAAAATAAAATTGAAAACTGAATGCAAGGGTAGTCCAACATTGAAGATTGAATCAGCAATTGAAATATTATAAATTTTCTTTACTTATAATACCTCAAAGAATTATTTAGCAAACATTTCACAGATTCAATGAAACATCCCATTTTAAATTTTATTTTCAGCTGTTTATAAATGCTCTTAACAATAATTTTTTTTGGTTCATAAATGTACTTTAAAAAACAATGAAGTTTAAATTCATAGGCAGTCCTTTGATCTTGTAGATTCATGTTCTGTAAAATATTCTTTATATCTCAACATCTAAATAAATAAATAAAGCTCTCTATCTTCTGTGATCAAATTTGGCCGATTTATTTAGTTCTGAATATTGCAAAATTCGAACAATTAATATTTTCATGATATGAGTCAATTACTCTTGAGAAACCCTTATTGACTACTTAGAGATGGTCGATGAAGTGATCTAAAATTGTCGGTTTTTATAGAATAGAGTTATTGAAATTTACTAAATGGTTCGACTTTAATAATTTATTTAGTTTATAGGGGTCCCTCTTTTTTTTATTTAAGGTCTTAATGTCTCAACAATATTTTGGAAATATAATTCACAGAGTAGATGATATACGTGCACATTTAAAAATCGTAATTCATCAACATTTTTTACATCAATTTGCTAAGAATATAATTTTTTTTTTGTTAAGAGATGTTATTTTTGGTGAGTTAAAAGATGTTGACAATTTGTTAAGAGATGTATGTCTATTACAAAAAGTTTGCAAATTAGTTGTTGGACTCTGATTATAGAAGATGTATTGTAGATATTAAGCCAAATTTGCCTTAAATAAAGCTGCTTAGTTGAATTAATGATATATGTGTTGTAAAATATCATAGAAAATATTTCCTTGCATTTACTTTCCAAAAATATCATGTTTCATAATCGTTTCATTTCTTGTGGACATATGCTGAAAATTGCATTTTTATATGTTTAATTCGGAATTATCCTTGATTTATTTATTATCTTGTGAAAGTTCTGATGTCTCCAAATTATACGAGCAAAAAATATTTTTATCTGCTTTTACCAGTATTGCATTATTAATTATTACATATACTTCTTTGAAAGCAGATTCATTTTGAAAAAGCTAACCTGCTTTACCAGTATAACTTCATTATTACGTATGATTCTTTGAAAGCAGATGCGTTTTTATTTCGGCATTATTCATTAAAATGCAGAGATTCATTACATTTACGAAGTGGTAATTAATTGATTTTCACAATGTATCTACTTCATAAAAGTAAAAGTAACTGTTTACGCTCACTTCGCAGCCCGCCAACCTTTCCTGGGTTTGGCGACAGTTGACCGCTTACCAACACCTTCCACGGTGGCGAAAAGGGGAAACCCATCAGTTAGACTACGCTATCGTGCGAGCCGGACGCAGCGATAATTGCTCCTCTACTAAGCAGGAGACGAACTGCTCAGCTCTTGTACTTTTCATCTACCTTCTATTAAGCGAGGTTGCGATTTAAATATTGTTCTAAACATATTTTTAATTTATACTTATTCCATCTACCTTCTATTAAGCAAGGTTGTGGTTAAATATTATATTTATATAATTTAATTTGTACTTTGCATTTACCTCCTATTAAGCGAGGTTGCTATTTAAATATTATTATTCTTTTAATAATTTAATTTGTATATTTGTTGACTTTTATAATAAACTGTTTTAAAAACTACAGTCCACTACATTGTTTTACTGAGCTGCAGACATTTTATGGTCCGTCGTAGCCAATGGATTATTGAAATATAATGACTGGATAAATTTAAAGTTTGTGTCTATTGAAAGTTGAAAAATATCAACAATGCCAACGACAGTGGATATTGTTGAAAAAATTAATCGTGCAAAAGGCGCGCTTAAGGCCAATGTCACAAAAATGGACATTCCTAGAAAATGATGATGAATATTCAGCATGCGAACTGAAAATTAAAAAATCGGAATACTGCAAAAGAAATTAGATGAGCTTCTTCAAGAATTCTTTTCGATTCCAGATTTGAGTCCTCTTCAAGAAATGGAAAAGGATTTTGAACAAGTGGAAGGCCGCCTTGAAGAATTGGAGGTAAGAATCACCTCTATTCTCGATTCTTTAAAATCTCCATCTAATTTAAAAGAACCGATTGTTGAAAACATCAAAAATGAAGTACGCTTGTCAGAAATTCCACTCCCAACGTTTTCTGGAACATTTTGTGAATGGGCTACTTTTAAAACCCAATTCATTACGCTGGTGTCGAATAATGACAACTTAAATGACAACCAGAAACTGTATTATTTAAGAGCGTCTCTTAAAGGAGAAGCGAAGCAGTTAGAATCATTTGATTCTCTGTTTGAGGCCTTAAAAGAAAGATTTGAAAATGAAAGATTGTTAATTGATCATCATGTTCTTTCCATATTAAATTATGTTAAAATACAGCAAGAATCAGCTAAGGAGCTTCGTCAGTTAATAGATTGTGTTAAAAAGAACATTCGGGGCCTTAAAGTTCTAAATTACGAGCAAAATAATTTATCAGAAATTTTGTTAGTTAATATAATTCTTCAAAAACTTGACAGAGTCAAGAAAGCAGTTTGAATTTACTCTAAAAACCTCCGAAGTTCCACAATTTGATTTCCTGATATCCTTTCTTGAAAGAAGAAGTTCTATTTTAGAAAGTGTTGCGCGTTTATCAGTTTCCGCGAAAGCGACCTTTCCTATGAAAAATTCAGCAGGAAAAATAAATATAAATAATTCATCTAAACAAAAATCTCTAGTTATAAAATCAAGTAACAAAAGCAGTTATAAGCCTTGTATTTGTTGTAAAGGCATGCATTCCTTATATAAATGTATAACCTTTCAAAATATGAGCATACAGGAAAGAAAAGAATTTGTTTCCACTCTTGGGATCTGCAAACTTTGCCTTCGGGTTCATGCCGGTTTGTGCTCTTCTAAATTCAAGTGTCAAGTTAAAGATTGCCAGATGGCCCACAACTCCTTACTACATGAGGGGAGAGGGTCACTAAATCAACCCACAGAAGGAGTGACCACCGACAGACCCTTTCACCCCCACAGTTCAGATGTCATTGAACCTTCATCTTTGATGGTTCGAAGAAGGGGGATGTGTTCGACCTTCGCTATCTCTCGATCGGATGACATGTGCATATTGCCGACAGCACTAATTTATTTTAAAAATGCGTTCGGAGAAAGAATAAAGATCCGATGTCTGATTGATTCGGGGAGCCAAGTGTGTGCCATCACTACTGAATGTGCTCAATTATTAGGATTAAAAGAAGAAAAAATAAATATTCCTGTTTCTGGATTGAATGACACTAATACCACCATTAAAAGAAGGATGGAAATAGAAATATCAAACTTGGAAAATGATTTTACTAGATATGTTTCCTTTTATGTAGTTCCTTCAATAACAAATTTATCTCCGTCCAAAAGACTAAACATCGATATTTCCAAATTACCTGATCGAATAAATTTAGCTGATCCTGGCTTTATGACACCTAATAAAATCGGAGCTTTAATAGGATCAGATTTGTTCTTTGAAATGCTGAGGCCAAATAAATTTTATATCAAGAATTCTAGTATAATTTTGCAAGACACAATTTTTGGTTACATCGCAGGTGGTAGATACGAAATCTCGGATAATAATCCACAATTTTGTGGGCTTGTAATAGATTCTCAAGATATTAACAAAACTCTACAAAATTTTTGGAATATTGAATCAGTGGGAGAGGATACTCCTATTCTAAACAGTGAAGAGGAATTGTGTGAAAAACACTTCCTTGAAAATTATTCAAGAACACCAGAAGGCAGATTTATTGTAAAAATTCCTTTAAAAAATGATAAACAATTGGGAGAATCTCGGACTCTTGCTAAGCGACGATTAGATAATTTATGGAAGCGCATTAGTAGGGATGAAAACATGAGTTCTCTTTACTGTGATTTTTTGCGTGAGTATCGAGATTTAGGTCATATGACAGAAATTAAGGAAATGACTGAACCTGAACTCGCGGTTTACTTGCCTCATCATGGAGTTTATAATCCTTTAAAGTCATCCACAAAACTTCGCGTGGTTTTCAATGGTTCTGCTCCGACATCTAATGGCGTGTCCTTGAATCAGATTCAATTAAACGGCGGTACTGTTCAACAAGATCTGTTTACCATAATGATGCGTTATCGCAAACATGAATTTGCATTTACAGCAGATATCCGCATGATGTATAGGCAAATATTGATCCATCCTGAACACCGAGATTTGCAAAGAATAGTATGGAAAGAAGGTCCAGATCAACCAACAAAAACGTACCAACTCAATACAATCACTTACGGTACAACTAGTGCACCCTATTTAGCCACTAGAACCTTAACACAGCTAACAGTTGATGAAAAGGATAATTTTCCAGACGCATCCAATGTTATTCAGCTGGATTGTTACATGGACGACATATTAACAGGCTCAGATACCTTAGAAAACGCTAGAGAACTGCAAACCCAGCTTGTTAACTTACTTAAAAGAGGATGCATGACTCTCCACAAATGGTGTTCTAACTCTGAAAGTCTTCTTAATAATATTCCAAATCATAAAGATTATCAATTTAATCACTCTAAAGAAATGAAGCCTGTAAAAACTTAAGGTGTTTTGTGGAAACCAAATCAAGATTGTTTTTCATTTAAAGTAACCATATCAGCTCAAAATTCCTATACTAAGAGAAGCATCCTTTCAGATATTTCTAGGATATACGATCCTCTAGGTTTAATTGATCCTGTTGTTTCAAGAGCCAAAATTTTTATGCAGAAGCTGTGGTTATTGAAACTGGGTTGGGATGACCCTTTATCTAAAGATGTCACTAGTGCATGGATGGAATTTATTTTACTTCTTCCGTACATTGAGAAACTGGAAATCCCACGACATTTTCCTTCTAGTGACAGAGTAGTCATTCATGGATTTGCAGATGCTTCTACTGCAGCATATGGAGCCGCAATTTATGTGCAATGTTCTAGCAACTCAGATGCTGTATATTCGTTGTGTAGCAAATCACGTGTTGCTCCACTTAAACCTGTGACTATCCCCCGACTGGAGCTTTGTGCGGCACTATTATTATCCAAACTGACCCGTAGAGTAATAAAGGCTCTTGATATTGAAGTTTCTGAAATAGTGCTCTACTCTGCTTCTACTATCGTATTAGCTTGGCTGAAAAAACCGCCCTAAGAATTAAAAACATTTGTTAGCCATCGGGTAGCCACTATCCAGGAGATGACTAAAAACTTTACTTGGAAACACGTATCATCAGAGGAGAACCCGACAGATCTCATTTCTAGGGGTGTGTCTCCTGATTCCCTTCAATATAGTTCTTTATGGTGGAATGGTCCTTCATTCATTAGAAATGGATCAAAAACTGAAGAATCATCTGTCTCTGAAACAATCACAGACAATGACTTTGTATGTGAATTAAAACAACCAGAAAAATGCACTTTACTAACTACATCTGAATGTAACTCTGTTTTTACTCATATTATTTCTAGTAGTAATAATTATGTGAAATTAATTAAGATTCTTAGTTATATTTTCAAATTTATTTCCAATTGTAAAGCAGTAATTGCACCTAAAAGAGGGCCTATATCTTCAGATGAATTTAAAACTGCTGAGGTTTGTATGTTAAAGTGGGCACAAGCCCAAGATTTTTCTAAAGAAATTGATATGATCTCAAAAGAAAAACAACTTTCAGGTAAATGTTATCTAAAATCTCTTAATCCTTTCCTAGATCATAATAATTTACTTAGAGTCGGAGGTCGACTTATTAATGCTAAATTAGGCTATGACCAACAACATCATATAATTTTGCCATCTAAAAGTAAATTAACTCGTTTGATAATGGAGCATTATCATAAAAAGTATTTGCATGTAGGTCCTCAAACTCTTTTGTATCTAACTAGACAGAAATTTTGGCCAATTAACGGCAGAAATCTAGCAAGAGATGTAGTGCATAACTGCGTTATATGTGTAAAAAATAAACCTGCTATTGTAGAACAATTAATGGGTAATCCTCCTCCAGAAAGAGTTAATGCCAGTAGTCCATTTTCTAACACAGGCGTTGATTTTGCCGGCCCATTTTTTATAAAATATAAAGGTCAACGTAAAGGTTCACTCCACAAGGTTTATGTAGCTATTTTCGTTTGTATGGCTACTAAAGCAATACACATTGAAATGGTGAATGATTTAACTTCTGAAGCCTTTATTTATACTTTAAAAAGATTCTTTGCACGTAGAGGGAAATGTTCTATTCTCTTTTCTGACAATGCTACAAATTTTGTTGGTGCTGGAACGGAATTGAAAAGGCTACACAATATAGTTACATATCCAGATGATAATTTGAGTAATTTTTTGGCCTCTGATGCTATCAAATGGAAATTCATTCCTCCAAGTTCACCACATTTTGGTGGACTTTGGGAGGCTGGAGTAAAGTCGTTCAAATATCATTTTCGGAGGGCGGTTGGAAATGCAAATTTAACATATGAAGAATTTAACACCATTATTGTAGAAATTGAGGGAATTTTAAACTCGCGTCCCATCACTCCAATTTCTTCTAATATAAATGACTTGGAAGGTTTGACGCCAGGACATTTCCTTATTAGACGACCAATAAGTACAATTGCTGAACCTGAATTAATTAATGTGTCAGATAATCGCTTATCCAGGTGGCAGCGGGTAGAAAAATTAACCCGACATATTTGGAAAATGTGGAGTTGTGATTATTTAAATCATTTTCAACAGCGTCAAAAATGGCAATTTGTAAAAAGTAATGTAAAACCGGGCACGATGGTAGTACTAAAAGAAGATAATGTACCCAAATGCAAATGGATACTAGGTCGAATAATTGATGTAATACCTGGTAAGGATGGATGTGTACGTGTAGTGAATGTAAAAACAGCAAACGACACTTTAAAGAGGCCGATATCTAAGGTTTGCTTACTTCCTGTTAAAGCAGATAATTAATTGTATGTATTGTTTAATAAGTGTAATATCTATATTTTCTCCATTATATTTATAAAGTGTGTTCATGTATTGTATTCAATTGTTATTATTCAATCATGTATTATTTCATGAAGCGTAGTGTTTCTGTATCTTCCACGGATGTTTGTATTTGATTTGTTACTAATTATTGTATGGATTGTATTAATTGTTGAAAATTTAAGCTTTCTAATGCAACTATTTAAAAATTTTCAAATTTGTCAGAAAAGTTAATTATTGTATACGTATGATGTATTCTGCAAGTGTTGGAATTTAAAATTCCAACGCGTGGCGGGATGTTTACGCTCACTTCGCAGCCCGCCAACCTTTCCTGGGTTTGGCGACAGTTGACCGCTTACCAACACCTTCCACGGTGGCGAAAAGGGGAAACCCATCAGTTAGACTACGCTATCGTGCGAGCCGGACGCAGCGATAATTGCTCCTCTACTAAGCAGGAGACGAACTGCTCAGCTCTTGTACTTTTCATCTACCTTCTATTAAGCGAGGTTGCGATTTAAATATTGTTCTAAAAATATTTTTAATTTGTACTTATTCCATCTACCTTCTATTATGCAAGGTTGTGGTTAAATATTATTATATTTATATAATTTAATTTGTACTTTGCATTTACCTCCTATTAAGCGAGGTTGCTATTTAAATATTATTATTCTTTTAATAATTTAATTTGTATATTTGTTGACTTTTATAATAAACTGTTTTAAAAACTACAGTCCACTACATTGTTTTACTGAGCTGCAGACAGTAACAATTAAAACAATGTCTTATTGTTTTAAAACTGAACAACAAAACAAACAAATACGAAAGCATAAATGTTTTACTTCAACAGAAATAATCAAGAGTTTATTATGTTTTCCTTCAACTTATCAATTGCCTTTTGTTCGTCGTTTCTATGAAATGGCGTCATCTTCCAGTTAGTTCAAGATTTCTTACTTATAAATAATTAATTTTGCGCTCAGAAGGTAATCCTTTGGGGTTTAAAAAAAATTCTTTTTTAGCTTTAATTATCGCACTTTTGCATATTGCATAAATAAAATTACAAAATAAAAATATATTACAAAAGTGTAATATATTTTTATTTTGTAAATTTATTTATTTTAATTTTTTCATTGAATTAGAAATTTTGGTTTTGCAAAAATTTGTTTCTTGGATTTATTGTGTAAAATACACACACACACATTTCCTATTTATTTCCTTTCATATAATCACTTGCTGCAAAATTACATTTTTCTAGGTTTTATTTGCGGTAGTTATTAATTTTAGTTAAAATCAAAGCTTTTGTAAATGTTATCGGGACACGTTATTAAATTTGATTTTTTGAGATGCTTGTGCAGATAAATTTTATTTTTATTTTGTACGAAATAAATTGTTGAAAAATAAAATAAATATTTAAAAATTCAATAAAAATAGAAATTTAATTTATAGGTTAAAATATTAGTATCATTGAAAAGATAATTTTTGTGAGCTTTAATTTGATGGAAAAATCAATTTTGTGCTGTAATATTTTCGAAAGTTATAGCGAAAAAACGTCAAAATTTACATTAATTTTTAATTAATAAATTTTTTTTATTAGAAATTCAAAAAAAGGTTCTGAAATACTCATTCCCAACCTCCAAGGTATACACGCGCCAAATTGGGTAACTGTAGGCCGAACGGACTGGCCTGTAGAGCGCCAATACACAGACACACACACACACACATTAAGCTTTATTATAAGTATTGATAAAACTCTTATTTTTAATGCTGGATGTTTTTAAGTGCACAGATTCATTTTTAACAAAAGAAAAGCATGCGATTTAATGTTTTGATGAAATTATAAAACTACTTGCATCACAGAATATGAAGAATTGTTGCAAATCATTTATAAATATGTTTAAAAAGTGAAATTATTAAAGAGCAAAATTAAAAGAATTGTACATATAAAACATCTACTAATATTGTTACTAATTTTACCATTAAATTCATTAATTGCCTTAAATTAAATTAATGGTTTTTTTTGCCATTCAAAGAAAATAAGTTTTGCATGAACTATTGTAATTTAATTATAACTGCATGATTTTTTTCAATTTTTGTTTTTATTTTATCTCATTTTTTACAGAATTTGTTTTAAGAATATTGACTATACTTTTTGTTTTATTTTTAAAATTACATTTTTTTAAAGGATTCAATTTTAATAATTATTTTTTTACATTAATATTGAACAAGTTTTGCTTACTGACAAAAGTATTTTTATAGGACATGTTACATTTTGTTCCAAATAATCCACGTTTTGTCAACTTTTGCATTCAGTATAATCTGAATATATTTGATTTATTATGGTTTGAAAGATTACTATCAAGATTTAAAAAAAAGTTCAGCTCACTGATTGCAGATGAAGAAATTTTATTTCAACAAAATTGCAGTTTTATGTAAGTATGAGTATTTTTACAGTTTTGATTTTTTTTTTTTTTGAAATTAAAATAATGGCTTCTATTTGATAATCCTATTCAAAAGTTGGCATTTTAGATATTAGAGACATCATTGTATCTTGCTGAGGATTTAATTTAATTAAAATTGTTTTATCATATTTATTTAGTATTAGTCATCTTTAGTTACTAGTTTGTTGATTGGATATATTTCTTTTCTTGTTAATTGAATCTTTTTAATTATCCAAATTTGCTTGTGCAATTATTACCAATTTACCTCTATTACCCAATTTTGTAATAGAGTTTAACTATTCTATTTTAGAATCTTAGGGATATTTCGCTTATACATTGTTTATCAATGTGTTATGCTGTGGAAAGGAAAATAAAGCAATATTCAATTATTAGCAAGCACTAATATTTTTTTAAAGTTTAATGATGTGTATTAACTAAACATTAACTTTTCAAACAACTTTATTTGTTATTAACTTTTCAACAAAATTCAATTTTGATCATCATATATTAGTAATCAGTAAGTATACTGAATAATAATAGTGCTAGATCCATAAAATAGAAAAAGGTTGTCTCTGTACCAAATAAGTTTAATACTGTACTGAGCACCATGAAGGGTTTTTTTATTAGTATAATAAAATAGCTTTTAACTTAATAATTATATCGTTCTGATGAAATATTATTGTTAATATTATCTGCATATTCATTAATATGCATTTTATAACCAAACAATATTTATTTCTGAAATAGAAAAAAATCAAGGGGAATTCAAACTTCTTGTCTGAAGTACCAGAGCATGATAATATTTTCAACTTGTCTCATCTAATCATTATTATTTAAAAATCCTTTAAATTTAGATACAATGATCTCCACAGAAAAATGTATTTTATTTGCTTTTCATTTGACACACATAAATATAATTATAATAACAAACTATAAAAATTATTATTGTGTATTTATTATTACTGTATATTTAAAACAAATAATATACTTTTCTATAGAAGCATTGATTTCATCATTTTTATTATTCTTGGGATTAATTAATTTTTGTTTTGATGCAATAAATCTACAATATTTTGAATGTCCTAAACAGTTTTAATATAAGTTTATTCATTTTATTGATCAATTAATTATACTTTTTTCACTTTGCATCTATGTTTTACAGTTTTTTTTAAATATATATAATAACATTCGGCATTTTTTATTTCAAACCAATCTCGGGCCTATGAAATAGAGTTTTTAAAAGTTTATGAAAGTTAAACTAATAAAAGGTATGAAAAAAGTTTGGCATAAGTAAAAGCTGTATAATATTTCAAAATAGAGTAAAATTTTTGTGTAACAATATGTTTTAAAAATATTGTGCAAAAATGGTTACAAATTAATCACTTTTTAATTAAAAATCCAGAAAAAATCTTTCTTAATGAATGCTTGTTACCCAGGAAGTAACTAACTAACAAACTTGTTAGCTGCATATTAAATAAGTTTCCTTGTAAAGTGTATATGATGATTTTTGCTTTGTACATGTCATATTGCATTATTTTCAGATAGTTTTCTGGCCACTGACATTTAATATTACAAAAGTCAATTAACTTTGTTTAATATTTATATAAGTCTAACATACTTTAGTTCAAATGCTGTTACACATTTTCAAATGGCAACTGCCAAATATAAGTAAATTGTCATGTGACTGTTTAAGACTGCTTCATGGAATGCTTTTTTTATAGCTACACTAATTAAATACTTTGTTTAATTAATTAATGGATCTGCAAAATATTATTTGATTTTTTGAGGTTGATTTGTCATGTTATTAAAAAAAATCCATTCAGTCAAAAGGAAAGAATATGCAAAAGAAATCAAGATATTAAAAACAAGTATTAAACACAATTTAAATGAGTATGAAAATAAATTGAATAGTCACTGATGGATAATTGCTATGACTTGACTATGAAAACTGATGTTCATATCTTTCAAAACTATTATATCCCAGAAATGGATTTTGAATTACCTTAAAATTCAAATAATTTCCTTTTTTTAAAGATATCACTTTCATTTCTGTACCCTATTTCTTTATTTTTAAAAGAATTACCTTGGTTTTAATCCAGAGCAATATTATGATATTCATATTCATCCTTTAAAATATACAATCTCAGGGTTTTTCCTGTGTTAAAATTGAAAAAAAATTTCTTGCTTTTTACAACACCTTAAAAACTGAATTCATCTTTACTTTTATTTCATAGTATATAATTTTTTTAAAAAAAATTTGCAGTCCAATAATTTGTAGTAAACTCACTCAAATCAAGCTTCTTTTATTTGTACCAAATAATATATGGATTTTTTAAAAGTTCATTCTACATTAATTGTTTACTATCTAAAATTTCAATTATCTATGTCTCCAGAGACGACTTATAAAAAAAATGTCAAATTGAAAGATTGATACATTTTTTTTATTAAGTAATGCATCATATTTAGATATTGTGTACATAAACACATCAAAATTAATAACAGACATAAACAACAGTATTTACCAGTTTTTAAAAATTGATCCAATTTCTTACTTTTAAAATTTTTATATTGACTCCCTCCCTCTTTCTCTCTCTGTGATCATGAAGGTCAAGGTGTTGGACAACATTAGAGAAATACTCTTATCAACTCTGTCAGTTCATATACAAAGTATATCCATTGCTAAAGTGTTAGAAAAAGAAACTATGAACATTACAGTTACAAATGGAAACCATAATTGCAAACAAAGAAATTTATAATATTTTCCTTCAATGCTAAAAATAATTTATATCTACCCTATTGATAATATAAGCTCACAAAGATAGAAATTTATATGAATGAAACAGGATGCTCTCCACGCTTTTTTGAAAATGGGGGGAGATTTTTGAATAAATTCTTATTAAAATTATCTACCCTAATTATGTACTGTTTCTTAGAGGTTTAACTGTGAATAAAAGCCTCCATAAAGTCACATTTCTTAACATCTTTTTATATACTTTATAGCCACAATATCAAAAATGCAACTTGCCTCTGAAAGTTTGTATTTTTAGAAACTTCATTTTGGGAACTTAAAAACAACTCAAGGATGACATCCATCTTAAGAGAATTTTAACAAAAGAAGATTGAATTTGACACCAGAGAACTAAGTCATATAAGATGAAGAATTAATGGAAATATAATAGGATACTAAAACAGATGGAAAACCTATTCTCTACAGCTAATTGAGCCTTCACTACAAATGTTTCCCTGAGATAAAATGAACAATCATTTCCTCGAAAGGTTGAATACTATTCTGCTGAAATGGCTGGATAATTCCAATTTTAGACTTTTGTTGTAAATGTTCCGATCATGAAATAATGAACAACTGATGCTCACATTGCACTGCAGCATTAATTGTCTTCTCCGCAAAGAAATGTTATTGATGAATGGCAGAGGCACCAAAATCATTTTAAAGAAATGGCAATTACGTTTGATATTATTTCATTCATATTCAATAGAAAAGATTTCTATATTCATATGTTAAAGTGACAAATCAAGCTAGAAAACTATTTTCATTCTTTTGAATTAAATTGCATTTCATATTTAGAACAATAAAATTCTTTCTTGTATGATTGACAGTTTTTGTTTGTTGCATAGAAAAAATATTTTGGAATATTTTCTTTGCTCTGAAAATGAAGAAACAAGTAAGAAGTTTAGTTTAGCTGAGGAGTTTTTCAGCAACCCTCACCGATGCTTCCCTTTCTTAGAGGTAAATATGTTTGTATACTTATTGGTAGTTAAACATGGAATTAGAAAATTTTTTTTTTCATTATATATATTTTTTCCCCTGATTTATTTTTCAGCTTGTAATTGGCTTAAACCTGTTATATCGATATTTTTTGTGTGTCCACCATATATATAAATTACTATATTCGGGCAGCAACAGAACTGGGAAATCAGCGATTTCTGGGAAAAACTGGGAAAGTCATGAAAATTAGAAGCACTATCTAAAAATTAGGGAAAATTGCTTGCAGCAGCATTTCGTGCCAATCATACGTGATTGGCAATTTCACATTATCATTTCAGAATTTCTGCAGCATATTGTCACCAAACCAAATCAGAGTAAAAATAACTTTATAGCTTTCTTTCAAGAGTATGGTGACTTTTAGGAATTTTATTATCATAAGAAGGGTAACAAGCTAATGAATATGATTAACAGCAATCTTAATTAAATGAATTCCTTATGAACTGCTTTAATATTTGAGCAAAGAGCATAATAACTTTACTGTTAAAATAATTACGTTTTTAGTGATGCAGTTTTAAAAACGAAATATTTTATTAAAATTTCCAATATTTTTTTCATGTATGAAATGTAATCTGCTGTTTAAATAATTTTTTTAGGATTTTAATCCCACTTTCAAAGAATTAATTTCTGGGATATATATTTTTTTCATCTTAAATAATTTGAAAATTTATTTTAAATATTGTATGTTGTGCATAAACAGTAATTCTGAGTTGGAAGAAAGCCAGGAAGGATTATAATTATCAATTGTAAGGCAGAGAAATGTTGCCGAATTGTTCAGGAAAAAGTCTGAATTCTTTTCACCGTTTCTGTAGCTACATTGTATGTTGTAAACAAACAGACAAAATCTTTATATGTACCGCATGATTATAAGAAAATCTGGTAATAAAAAGTGTAATGTCCGTAAATGTGAAACCTAAAAAAATTGCTACAGACTGTCTAAAAATGTATGCATCCAATGTTAAAGTATATGAGCAAATACTAATAGAATTTTATTATTTTGCTTATTGATTGTCTTGATAATACGAAATTGTATTTTGTAAAAAGTTTTAAAATAATGAGGTTAAAGTTTTAATTCAGATATTTACTGAAGAAAACGATCTAGAAAAGAGTCAAGAAATTGGTTGAATTCATTGCTTTGTACAAACATGAGTTTTTTTACTTAAAAAAAAATCGCTTCCACTGGTAGGGGATGTTTCGAAAGCTTAAATTCACTCTCTTGATACTCTCCCATCGCATTTTCTTGTTTTTCTCTAGTACATTTAAATTATGGTTTTACTTCTAGTTTCAGATTTTTCCAGGCAGAATTAATCCAGTTAATAAACTTTTTTCTTTCAGAGAGATATCAGTAATTTTCTTAAATATATTGTAATGGTACAAATTTTGACTACTCCAAGCTAAAATATATTGAGAGATATTTTTTGTTAGCACTGCTCATTTCTAAACAGCAAGCTGTCACTGGTGGATAGTGATTACAGAAAATATATATTACCAAAATTCAGAAGCAGTTTTAAGAATTTTTTTAGGTCCAGTAATAATATTCATAATATAATAGAAACAAAACACAAAAAAGCAAAATAAAATGTACAGATGAACCTATATATATTGAATTTAATAATAATGTAGCCAAAGTTACACTCTGATGATGTAAAATTTGTTTTTCAAATTTTTATTTTTTGTTTCCGTTGTTTGTTAGCTCTTAAATGGGGGGAAAATAACTTAAAAAATTAAAAACAATAAAAAAAGCATATTTCAAAAATAATGTAGAGGGAAGGGACTGTATTTCTGATGCTTTAATAGGCTGTGCAGCAAATACAATAAAAACATAAATACAAAATCAATGTTATGAAGAGGTAATCAAAATTCAATTTTTTATAGTTATGCAAAACAATTCTTTAATGTATTTTCAGAGCAGAATGCCAACTGGTTGCAGTGTTCCTTATCTGTCTGACATTGTAGATGACATCGTGAAAAAGGGTTCTTGGATAGAGGCGGGTGCAGGATGGGAATATTTCGTTGGGAATGAAGATAACTTGGTTTGTATTAACTGCAGTTTTTCTATCGAGAGTGTCTTCTGGTCATTAATCCTATTGCATGTGATTTATGTGTGCATAATCTGAAGTAAAATTAGAAAAGTAATCAATTAATGTCTTACATGCTGATTGTTTGTGAATATTGAATGACATTTGGAATGGAAGAGTGCTAATTAGATTTTTTTTACTAATATTTTTACAAAATAAAATAAATTTAAAAAAATGTCCAATCGAGTCCACTGTGCATTTAAATAAAGACGAAAACACTTCCTTAGACGTTCTTACTTATAACTAGGTTCTTAATGCTCTTATTTTTACTAGTACCAGCGCTTTGATGCCGCAGGAGGAATAATTTTGAAAATATCGTTTGAGGTATCTACTTTGTTTGATTAGAAATGATATTTATTTCCTTATTGGAAATGAATACATTAACTGGAAAAAAAAACTAAAATTAATTTATATATATAAAAGAAAATCTTAAATCCTGTTAGTTACACCATTTATATTTCAAAAACGGGTGTACCGATTATTATTATTATTGCAATCGTTTTGACCCCGAATACAGAATAAGCATTAAAAAATCGTAAACATCATGGGAAAAAATTAATCTTAATCTTTGGGGTATTTTTTCCGCCCCCCTCAAAAAAAATAGTTTGTCGCCAAATTTTAGCAAAATGGTCCCCAACATTAAAAAATCAAGGGAAATGAACAGGAAGGATCGAGCCAAGATCATACAGCGCATGCAGGAAATATCTGCACAAATTCATGATTTTTCTACACTAGTTGAAGTAACGCAATACAGATTAGAAATTTTTAATTTCCTTTATTCTGTTTTATTTTAATTCAAAAGTACTTTAGAATGAATGTTGGTTTATGATTATTTAATTGTGTTTGGATTTAATTGCATCAAACACTAATAAAATATACAGATTCGGTTGAAATAATTTCAAAAACATCTTAAGCCTAACCTCATTAGCGTGGGGGAAAAAACAAGTTTAAGTCTTACTTATTTAGTGGTGAGGAAATGAAAATTTTTGGTGGGAAAGTTAGTTTTTAATCAATTTATAATAGTAGTATAGATACCACGACGCAGGCGATATAGCCACGTTTGTATCAACCGGCTTCGACAGAAAAGCCGGCTTTTCAAACAGAGGAGCGAAGAGAAGAAGCCTGTGAAACGGTCCAGTTGGCAATGAGAAATCGTCGAACTCGATGTAGAGATCAGCAGCGAAATAATCTTCGACGCGATGCTTCAAGTGTTGATTTGAATCGAGCAGCGTTTCTATACAATTGCACAATTGATTGCAGCTCGCATCCTTTTGTTTGCATTGGTCAAACGAACGTTGTTGCTAGTATCTGAAGAATTCTTGACTATCGGTAATGACCGTGTTCCTGTCGACAAATCGAGAGGATTGATTTCATTTCCTCAGAATTTTTGCGATTTCGTTTTACCGAAAGATGAGCTCTTCAACAAAGTGTGCCCGAACATCGTTTATAACTACAAAAATCACAAATGGTTGAGTGAGCGATGCAATTTTGGAGGCTAAGAACAAACATGGGAATGACTTAATCATCGTAATTGACTGTGTAACAAACGAAGACGAAGCCACCCACTATCCACCTGAACTCCTTGAGTGTGCCTGACTTACCGCACAATTTACAGCTGAAGGTTGGTTCAGTGGTCATGATGCTTCGAAAGCTAAACCAACTCAAACTATGTAATGAAACACGGTTGGTAATGTGGGAAATAAAACCCTGATGATCAATATGATTTACGTGACTATACTCAAAGGAAAATTCAAAAATAGGAAGTCTCATTCCGTGGATTCGCACGATACCAAGCGATATGCCATTTGAGTTTTACCGAACTCAATTTCCAATTCGTGTTGCATTCGTGACGACTATTAACAAATCACAAGAAAAATTGTCGAGTGTTTGTGGTCTCAATTTAGAAAACCCATGTTTTTCTCATGGCCAATTATATGTGGCATGCTCACGTGTTGGTAAACCATCCGCTTTATTATCATTTGAGAACATGGTGTTGTTTTGATTAAGAGGTTTTGGCGTCTCCGAAATCTGAAGGCAAGAAATATTCGTTTTTACATTGATAGATAGTGAGCCACCTAACCCATGCTATTAGAGGTTTGTTTTGCCAATATTGTTTAGGATATTAATTAAATTTTTTATCAATTGCTTTTTGTTTATTTCTATGAAATGATGTTATTTTTCAGTTTGTTTATGATTTCTTACTTTTAAATAGTTAATCTCGCTCTCAAAAGATTATCGGGTTTTTTTTTTAAATTCTCATTTAGTTTTAACTATCACGATTTTTTAAAACGCGACTTATATTTATTCTTTAATGATATTACAAGCGAATTCTTACTAATTATATTTCCCCAAATACTGTAAATGTTAGAATATAATTTTAATATCAATCTGCATTATGTTCATTAGATTTCACCACATATACATTAGCTTCAAGTAATAGTGAACTTTTCGATCTTAATTATTTTTATTTTTTTAATCTTAAAATCAGTCGAACTCCAAAAGTTTGTTTGCCAGCTTGAAAATTTGAAAATGAAAGTTTAAAAAAGTTATTCTTAAAGAGAGAGAGAGAAAGAAGTCTCGTAATTTTTTCAAACCGGTTTAAACTATTTAATGACTTAAATTAATTAAAACAGATAATCACTTAAAAATAATAATGTTCTCACATGATAACTTGAAATTTGCGACCGTAGATTTCATTAAAAAAAAAACCCTTTTTAAAATATTTAAAGGGGTGTTGAAATTTTAATACCCATTAAAACAGGCAATCTACCTCACTGTCTAGATGGATGGGAAATTGTTTTGTTTGTTCTTGCGCCTGATAACAAAACAAAAAAAATATTATATATCAGAAGGTTGTTGACTCAAATGAATACACTCAAATATATATTTAGATTGTGTAAAGAGAACATCTTTCTAACAAGTTATTGTAATACTCATTTTTGTGATTTTATTGATTTTTTCCCCTTACGGTATTATAGTTAGGCGGTACGAAGTTCGCCGGGTCAGCAAGTGATACATAAAGAAGAAATATAAATACTATCTTTTCTTTTTCTTCTTTTTTTTTTAAATTTATTCAAGGGTTTTAAGTTAAACATTTTTTTTCCATCTTCAGCAAAAGCAAATAAATTTTTTGGCCCGTGAGCATCCAACGTGCAATTTGACTTGTGAAAATACGAATGTTCTCTGTTCATTCCGCGCCTGAAGACCCTGGTTGATGGTTATCGAGAGTGCAAGCCGGATGTCAGTGAGCATGGAATGAGCACATCTTCTCCAATCGACTTTCCGTTATGAATAGTTGTCTCGCTTCTTGCCGCGTAGTGGTCTTTTGATTCTGATGCGTGTCATCAGGTAGTGTATAAACATTGTCTTTCGATTCTTGTCACGTGTTGATCTTGAGAGAGAGTAGCACTTGAATTCGCAGTTCGTGAGCAATCCGCTTTATTGCTGGCTTGTCGTACCTCGTTTGTTTCAGAAGCTGCAACTGGCTTATTTCTGTGTGCCGCTTTGGTAGATCCATTAAGTGACGACGTTTTTTGTCAAGTCATCAACTCGACTTGCGCTTTTATAAACGGAACATCGTTTGTCGATTCTCGGAAGAAATAGAAAAATTGCTTCTTGCTCTGGACAATTTTCATTAGATATAACTTGATCGGCATCGATAAAATAATTCTATTTTGTATGTGTGGGTTAAACTCTGAATAATATGTGCAGTTTGTCGCAGATGAAATATTGTGCACACTCAACATCCTGTGTAGCGTTCACTATTTATCATTAAGAGAATTATTACTGGCTATTCATTACTGAGAAGGAAAAAAATTTACCTCTTACTCTAAATATTTTCGATTTTATTTCGCTCAGAATTATTGGCATCGACGATAATTTTATTCTTCATGATATATCCACGATTAATCCTGAATGACGTGTGCCGTTTGTCTTTTTTCGAACGCGCAAGTGCAAGCAATAAGTTGGCAAAGTTTCATCGAAATCTGTTGAATGGTATAGTCATAGACAGACTTTCCGACCCGCCACGAAGACACACGGATTAACCATAAAACCGAATTATCGGACCGTCGCGACTGCAATACTGGCGGGAACTGTGGTTGAGTCCTAATGGCCATCACTGGCCACGGTACAATTCTCCCCGTAGGAAGTAAGTCCCTTCATCAATGGATCCAATGTTGTTGAGTCCAACCCCCACCTATTAGAGTCCCCGCCAAGGATGGCGAGATCCAACCATCATACCGGTAGTATCTTATCCTCAATTACGAATTGTCCCTCAGGGAGATCGACTGTGTGGCAGCGCATAACGAAAAATACGGGAAAAAAATCAGATACGGAAAAAACGAAAACGATACGCGCAGGTACGAAAAAAAAATCATTTTATATGTTAGATTGATTGATTGAAATAGGACGAGATTAAGGTTTTTGGCAACAGATTTCGTTATCTCCCGATACCAAAAGAGTTCGCTCAATCGATTGAAAAAGTGTCAGAGATTGGTGAAGAATACAGAGATACTGTTTATTAGTAACAGGCTTTTTGAATAAACGTTTTGAACGAAGAACAAGAACGAAGACCAATATTAAGTTTGAAGCAGTACATTTGATTAGAGGCAAATTCATTTTCAGGTTAAGGGATAACGCAGTTTTAGAAATGAGCTTAGCAAGAAGTTCTGCAACGCACAGCTCAAGATGGAGTATTGCCTTCACATTAATTGGAGCAATTTTAGGTTTGTTGCATAGTAGTGAAACCTTCACGTGATTCAGTATCATAACACAGTGAAGATAGATGACTTCCGATGCGTCACCGAAACTATGTCGTTCAACTTCCTTGATGGTGAGAGTCCAAGGGTGTTTGTGCTCCGGGGAAACCCCAGAATTCCGGGGATTTTGAACTTCGATACCCGGAAATTCCTGGGATCGTCGTTCAAAAGGAAGTAGGAATAATAATGAATTATTTATTTTGATCTGGGTAATTTTGTTCGCTTTGAAAGCAGAAAACGTAAGGTCAGTGTGTGTGGTGAAAACTTTTCCTTTCTTTCTCCAAAGGCAGTGATAATGCGTGAAAAGGGGGAAAAAACTTCTTTTTTGTTCTTTCCTTATTGCGAGTTATGACTCATTCCCCCGGTTCTCGGACATTCTCTTCTGGATTCTTTTCGGCAAGTAGGCGCGGCAGAAAAAAAAGGGAGAGACTTCGTCCGACCAGAAGTGCGATAATGTGACTCTGGGTTCAAAGCATAGAGCAGGTATACTAGCTCCATGGTTGAAAGGTCTTCTCTCTCCTGGCGTATAAGTAGAGAAGGGGGATTTTTCGCCGTATTAGCTATTTGCCAATGATCGCTTCGCAACTTTTTTTTCTCCACTGTGTAAAATTTTCGTTTCTTTTATTGATGCACGTGTAAATTTTTCGTTTCGTTTATTGAAATTTTTTTTTTTATTTATGTACGCAAGAGAATTTCACTATGAAATTTCTCGATATAAATAGTGATATTATACAATTAGAAGAAGGTGTCCGGAATGCATTTAGGTGGAATTGGATTGAACGGAGAGATGGTAATGGGGATACCATCGGCACATGGTGCAAGAAAATAAATGTTGCTGGACAAGCATATTGTGTTTTTTGTAACTCACTGCTGAAGTATGGTGGGGAAGGATTCAAGGCTTTCACAAAACATTCTAAAACTGGGACGCACATAAAATATTCAAAGTGCATTAGACATTCAATGACTTTAAGTAATTATACTAATTCAAAAAATACTGATGACTTACTGGAGACTGATGCTCGGCTATTGGATATAGTGACGAGAAAAGCACGCCAAGAGGTATTAATAACTTCGTTTATCGCCGATAATTCTCTTTGTTTCATTGTAGCTCCCGATTTAATTGAACTCTGCAAACAGTTGAGCCGCGATCAGACGGCACTAAACTCTTTGAAAATGTCCAGGACTACTGCATGTTATAAGATGAAATTTGGGCTCGCAAAAACTATTAAGGAAAATATTATTAAAACTTTAAAGGAGACTCCATTTTCTCTAAATTTGGATGAAAGTACTAGCAATGCTCAAGAAAGTATACTGGCAATATTGGTGCAGTTTTAAGACAGCAATCAAAATGAAGTTCATGATTTTGCATCTCTAAAGATGGAATCTTGCAATTCAGAAGCTGTTTTTAAAGCAGTTGTTAATACTATTGAAGATAATAATATTCCATGGGCAAACTTAATTAGTGTATTAATGGACTCATGTAACACCATGCGTGGAAAAATAAGGGTGTTGAAACCAGACTACGATCAAACTTATTAGATATTGATGGTGACACATGTCACACAGCTAATAACTGTGCAAAAAAAATTGCTTCATGTTTTGATAGATATTTAGAAGATTTGTTTGATGACATCTATTTTGATATGAAAAGCTGCAGTAAAAGAGAAATTTTTTTCAAAATCTGTGAATCCCTTGCCATTAAAAAACTTAAGCCCTTGAAGAGACCAGACCATAGGTGGGTGTACATTTTATGTGTTTTAGAAAGAATCAAAAATCTGTGGGATGCTCTTATTGCATTTTATTTTCACTACTTGGATAAAACTGATAAAGGGGATTATTTTTCTTATGTTGAAACTGTAAACAATAAAAGAAATATTTCTGCAGCTCAGAAAAAAGTTGTTGAAGGTGTGTATTCTTGCTTGCATTCCCAACAACTCACAAAGGATGCTTTAGCTCGGAAAAAAAGAATACTAAATGAGTTATTTGTTATGCAAAACAAAACTTTATTGCATATGGCATTATATTCAGCAGTATTACCAGAGTTCAACACATATATTAAATTATTTGGAACAAACAAACAAAAAAAAACACCAATGCTTCATTTAATAAATTCCAGTATTTATAAATTGATGGCAAAATTTCTCTTTTTTTTTTTATGAAGCCAGAAATATAGAGTGCACATCTTATAATGATTTATTAAAGGTTGATGTCACAAATCCAAAATTCCATCTACCTAGCAAAGTAATATTTACTGGTGCAGAAGCTTCCACTCTCCTGAAGAAATTATCAAAAAATCATCCAATAGCAAAAGAATTTTAAATTTCTCTGATGAAAGCTCATACTAATACAGCACAGCATATGAAACAGAAATTACCCCTTAAAAATTCATATCTAATTAGTTTTACAGCATTAGATCCAGAGCTAAGAGGTAAAACCAGTACAATATTAGCTTTTGAAAAATTAACATCTTTTATGTCCCATATTTTTAGTGATAATGAAAAGTCAAAAGTGGAAGCTGAAATAAGGTTATACCAGAGTGATATTGATATCACCAAAGAAATGCTCTACACATCTGATGAAAGTAAAAATCAAGTCAAGTGTACAATTGATAAATATTGGTCTAAAGTTTTTAATTTAAAAGATGATTTCACAAATGATTATCAGTATCCGACATTGACTAAATTGGTCAAAGCCTGCCTTAGCTGCTTCCATGACCCTGTAATGTCTTAGCTTGAAGTAACGAAACCCTTTAACACTAAGAACATTTAATCACAGACAACACTAAACATTTAAAATGAATTTAGAAACAAGATTTAGAAAATGAACAAATATCAGAAAATTGAGAACATTTAGAAGTCAAGAAATATTAGACAATTTAGAAGTCAGTTCTGTTACGCGTCAAGACATGCTAAAACCAATCTCTTCCCGCTCCAACACAATATGGCGACGTCTCTTTCGTCGAGCGCTGACAGCGCCATCTATCTCAATTTAGGACAGTACAGCCCATTAGTGGAAAGTGCATTCAACTTAATGGATACACTTGTCACTGACTATAGAACCTCTCTTAAGATTGATTCCCTAGATGCAGTGCAGATTACTAAATATGATTTAATGGCTTTTAAAGAAACCTCACGTGAAAAATATGGCTCAAAAAATCCAATGACTGATCCAATTCACAAAGATCTCTTACTGAATATGAACAGAAGTTGAAAAACATATCAAGAGGACTTAAAAACATGTATTTAAATGAGTCACCTATAAAAGTCTCTGAAAAACCTTCTACATTAGCAGAAAAGCAAACTGCTTCTACCTCTGCATGTGCAGTTCTCGAGGAAATTTCTTCAACTATAAATGAGGAAAATAAAAGTCAACCTTCCTGCAATTATGAAGTTCATCACAAAAGAAAGATAAGCCCACAAACATCAGAAAATAAAAAAAAAGCAGCAGAAATTAGATAATTTTTTTAAAGAATTAATTCAGGTAATTTAAAATATTTACATAAAGTGTAGTAGTTTATATGTTTGAAAATTTAGGGTTATTAATTTTGCTAAAAAAGTAATTCATTGAACTTTTATAATTAGGTCATTCAATACTTCATAATAGTAATTTTTCATCGAACTCCAAAATGTCGGTAGTAGGTCCGTAAAAGTTTCAGGGGAATTTTTGGGGTCCCACAAACACCCCTGCTGAGACTGCAACGAGAAATTTGCATATTTGTACGATCTTCTAAACAATTTCTAAATATGTCCCATTCGAGCCTTTTCTGATGAGGTAATTCTTATTCCTATTCAATTTTGTGTAGCCACAGTCTCTGAAAAAAGATCTTTGCATTTATTGTTACTAGCCTTAGAATACCAAGTGGGTCAGAGAGTTTAGCTTTATCATTCAAAACAGCTCGCTTTATAAGACTTTGATAGATGATGGAGTGACATCGAAACTAAAGTAGTCTGCTTTTGAATTCCATCTTTAAAAAAAGTATTTTAATTATGTTCTTAGCAGAATCATCGAACTAATAATCTTGATTTTTAGTTGAAACTGATACCAAAATGCATTTTCATTGTTTGCGCACCATTTCCGCAAATCCATGCGATCGGCTTTTAGAAGAGAAATAAACCTTGCTGTAATTTTATTGCAGTAGAAATGTCATCTGCACAAGAGAGAAACTCATCAACATAAAATTTTTTTAAAGGTTACGGCAGATGCTAAATAGAAATTGGATTGCTCATGTATTGCTAATATGTTTAGTGCTCTCGTATCTAAGTAGGGAGCAGATTTGGTAAGAAGCTTATAAAATGAAGGTTTCTCGGAACTTCTATTTTTCCAAAGTATGCATTGAAAATTACACTTTTCAGGATTAACCCAAATCTGTCTGTACATTTTCTTTATATCAGCAGTAAATGCAACATTTTAATATCTTAACAAGATTGAAAATAAATAATCTTGAACAGTAAGTAAAAAAACTTTTCAAGATACACCTAAAGTACGCCTGTGCGGTGTATGCGTTATAGAATCACAATTGCGAAATGGACTGTATAAATGCGTTTATTTCATTGCGTGTTAGCGAGACAGTTTCAGAAACTGTTCTGAGATATTATATGGTTGCCAGGTTGAAGTGGTTACAGAGTTCGCCAAGGGAAGATGTCCCAGCGCCAAAGGCGCGATTTTACAAGTACGTTGAATATGAAATATGCATAGGTTTTAATAAAAAAATGTACATAAGGTTACATCACAAATTTGACACATAAGTATAAAGAAAACAAATAAGACAATAATAAATTGCACAATGAAAACAATTTGAATAATAATTAAAAATACAAATAAACATTTCAATTTAAATCAAAATTATCTACAATAGGTAAAATGCAAATTTTAGAAATAGGTCTTCTAAAATTTCCTTTTGCAGTACGTATCTCTGCTACTCTGACATTGCCATCTGAGCCTACAATTGTATTAATGATTCGACCTAAGGGCCACTGGTAAGTTGGAAGTTGAATGTCCTTTATTAGAACTAGCATGCCAGGAGTTAAATTTTGTTTTTTCAGCAGCCACTTTGAGAGCTGTTGTAAATGGCTCAAATAATTATTGTGCCAATGTCTCCAAATAGTTTGAACTAACTTTTGAGTTGCCATCTACTGAGAAGATTGCCTTTTTTGTCTATGAAGTTAGGTTCTGAGATAGAATTGATAGGTTTTCCTATGAGGAAATGGCCTGGAGTTAATACTTGCATTTCATCAGCATCAGTTGGTAGAGGAGAGAGGGGTCGCGAATTGAGGATGCCCTCAATCTGAGTAATTACTGTTAAAAACTCTTCGAGTGTTAGCCTTGCAGGACCCACTACTCTCTTAAAATGATATTTAAAGGATTTCACGCCTGCTTCCCAAAGACCGCCGAAATTGGGAGCCCTAGGCGGCAAAAATTTCCATTTTATACCTTCGGAGGAAAGCATATTCGAAATGTCTTCGCTACCTACCATTAGTTTGTATAATTTTTTAATTTCTGTGGAAGCACCTATTAAATTAGTAGCATTATCGCTAAAAATTATGGAGCTTTTCCCACGTCGCGCAAAAAATCTTTTTAGCGTTGCGATTAGAGCTTCAGAAGTTAGATCTGTGACAAATTCTATGTGTACAGCCTTGATTGCCATACATACAAATAAAGCAACATATATTTTCTGTAGATTACCCTTTCTTTGACCCTTAAATTTTAGGTCGAATGGACCGCATAAATCGATCCCTATATTTAAAAATGCTGAACTAGGAGTAACTCTTTCTGCTGGAAGGTCTCCCATAATTTGGTTCACGATAACGGGCTTGTTTCTAAAGCATCGAACACACTCGTGAACGACCTTGCGTGCTGCATTTCTACCTCCTATAGGCCAATATTTTAAACCAACAGTATTTAGAAGGGCCTGAGGACCTACATGAAAGTCTCGTTTATGGTAATACTGAAAAATAAGCGTAACTAGCTTATTTCTCACTGGCAGAACAACTGGATGTGTTTGATTAAAATTTACATTAGAATGCGCAAGTCTGCCTCCTACCCTAATTAGTCCATCGGATGGATCTATGAAGGGATTGAGACATTTTAACTTACTCGTGGATGGAACGGACATTCCTTTTTCTAAAGCGGAGATTTCAGTAGAAAAAGGTTTTACCTGTACTAATTTTAAGAGTACCCTTTCAGCATTCAGATATTCCTCTTGTTTGAGAAATCCTTTTTCCCTTTCAGGAAATGTGCAATTTCGAACAAACCTAAAAATAAATGCTACAATTCTGATTAGTTTATGAAATTCATTTGTGATAGCAAGTAAATCATTTAAAAATTTAGAGTCATTAGTTAAAGTCAAAGTTAATTTAGTAACAGGCTTGAGCTCATCCATTAAAGTTTGTCGGTTGAACCAGTAGAAATTTGTACAGTTTGATAAGCAGGTAGGTTTAATTTTGAAAAGTCTGGTCCTTTAAACCACAGTTCACTGGTTGCAAGGGCCTTAGCATCAAGTCCTTTGGAAAGCAAGTCAACAGGGTTAAGCTCTAATGGAATATGCTGCCACTGGAAATCTTTCGATAGTTCCTGACTTATTGACACTCGGTTGCTCACAAATGTCTTGAGCAAGTTAGGAGTCTTTATTCAGGAGAGGGCTATAGTTGAATCTGAATGTAATATAACAGAGTCTATTTGGAGCCTCAATGCAGATATGACTTTCTGCGTAAGTTTTGAAAGAAGTAGACAAGAGTAAAGTTCAAGTCTGGGAATTGTGGTGGTTTTGGTTGGTGCTACCCTTGACTTACTACAAAGAAGTTGAGTAGTCACTTCATTGGCGTTAGACACAACTTTTACGTAAATTGCAGCACCATAAGCTTTAGAAGAGGCGTCTGCAAATCCAAGTATCACAACGTACTTAGAGACAACTTGAAAAAAGCACCTGGGAACACGAAAGGATTTAATATTCTCCGATAAGATATTAAGGAAGTTGTCCCACTGTCTGGAAATATCTGTTGGTAATGCCTCGTCCCAGTCCAATTTAAGTAACCACAACTGTTGCATGAAAATCTTTGCTTTGGCTATGGCCGGTCCCAAAAGTCCGAGGGGATCATAGATGTGAGCTATTTGTGAAAGAACTTCTCGTTTGGTGTAGTTGCAATCTGTGCTGGAATTGGAACAGATTTTAAACGTAAAGGAATCACTTAAACTGTTCCAGAACATTCCTAAAGTTTTGACTGTAATTTCTTCAGAATTGCGGCCAAGCGTAAATTCTTTAAGTTCAGTTGATGAAGCCTTTTTGGAACACCACTTATGCAAAGTCATGCCTCCTCGTTGAAGCAACTGTGTCAGTTCTGATTTGAGTTTTTCAAACTCTCTAAGCTCTGAAGCACCGGAAAGGCAATCATCCATGGAAAAATCTTGGAGTACTGCCTTTGAAGCCAATGGAAAGTTCTCTTCCTCCTCTAGAGCAAGTTGTTGCAAAACTTTTGTTGCTAAGTATGGTGGGGAAGCGGTTCCATATGTCACCGTGTGTAATTCATACACTTTAGTTGGTGCGTTTTTATCGATCTTCCACAGAATTTTTAGAAGCTTAGTTTGCAAAGGATTTATCTCAATCATTTTAAACATTTGCTTGATATCTGCAGTTAATGCGTAAACGTGCTTTCTAAATCTGATTAGAATTGAGAAAAGATCTTCCTGAATTACTCCTCCCTTGCACAACAAGTCATTTAATGAATGTCCACTGGACGTTTTAGCACTTGCGTTGAAAACTACACGAAGCTTTGTAATTTTGCTTGATGGGCGTAATACACAGTGATGTGGAAGATAGTACCCATTTTCGATATTTGAATTTTCCTTTACCTCTTTCATGTGTTTTAGTAATTCATACTCGCTAAGGAATTCTGAATAAAGCGTTTGCATAGCGGGATCACGTTCTAAGCGTGTCCATAAATGGTCTAGTCTTTTAGACGCGACTGCCTTAGAATTTCCTAACATTTCTGCGGAAAAATCAGGTTTGAATGGCATTTCTACTACAAATCTACCATCCGGTTTCCTATAATACGTTTTTGAAAAATGTTCGTTACAATATTTTAATTCATTGTCGCAAATTTCAGTTGTTTCTATTTCTTTAATTTCCCAAAAGCGTTTAAAAGTTTCATTAAGATTATCTACGGTTTTAGTTAAAAAACAATGTTTAGGAGCATTGTAAAGAATATTGCCTGAAATAACCCCTGAAACAAGATAGCCGAAACAACTAGAGTGTAAGAATAAATTGTCTGCTAATTTTATTCTTCTTTCCATAATGAGAAAAATAATTCTGCACCCAAAAGAATATCTATTTTTTTGAGGAATAAAAAATGAAGGATCAGCTAGTTTAACTTCCTTGGGAATGTTTAAGTTCGAAATATTTAATTTTTTAGAAAGTGTGAAACTAGTTATATTAGGAACAATTAATAAATCTATTTCCCAATGCGAATCATTACTTTCATTTGATAAAAAGGCGGTTATGTATCATTTAAACCGCATATCGGAATGTTTATTCTTTCTTTTTTCAATCCCTATAAAGCCGGTGTTACACGACCTGTGGTCTTCACAGATTTGATCGTAAATCTGACATTCGACCCACTGGGGGACTACACTCCCCCGTCGCCTGTGGGCCACCTGAAGACGTCGGAGAGCTTCCCGCAAAATGTCGGTAAAAAGGAGAAACATCAAAGAGCCGGGACATTTGTTTGGGCAAGAGTGGGTGGGGGTAAAATGAACTGAGGGACACTTCGTTTTGTGGTCAGTTTGTTTTGAATAGCCAAGCAGTTTTGTCCTTCGAGTTCTTAACGACGGAGTGGATTTCTTATTAACTTGTTTAATTTTTTTATTTTAAAAATGTGAAGTGATTCTTAATTAATATTTGTTTATTAACTTAACTCTAATTAAATTATAAAGTAATTAATGATTATCGGAACTAAAAAGTTTTATATTTAAATGGAGATTAAAAAATATTTATTATTTACATCATCCTATGTAATGAGTAAAGTTATTAAAATTACAGAGAAAAATTATTTGACAACTAAATTGGTATAATAGATAATATGGAATTTTCTTTCATTATAAGTATAAATTTTCCAAATAATTATTCATAGATGTTACTACAATATTAGCATATTTTAAAATCTAAGAGCTGAAATTGTAATTTAACTCCTTCAGGGGAGGGTCATCAAAATTTTCATGTTTTAGATAATTTAAAATATTAGTAATATTGAGTACAAAATATATATATATATATATATATATATATATATATATATATATATATAAATAATGAAAAATCGGTTTCCTTCTGCGATTCTATTTCTTATTTTGTTCTACATATTGCCACAACTAATCTTAAGCCCAATATAAAATCAATAACTTCAAATATTCAGTCCCAGTCATCTCATTAATATTTGCTAATTTTGATTATTAATTTTTTTCTCAAAATTTAAATTGTATTCTCTGTATAATTACCAAATAGTTTTCCTCTGTTATTCTATTTCAAGTTTGCCACCTTTTTAGCAGAAATCCTCTTTTTTTTGTGATAAATTATTTCAGTCATATCTATAATGTTTGTATTTCATTCATTCATTTATTTATTGCACAATATGAGCCTGAATAAAATTAGTAAAGTAATAAATTATAATTCATGCGTATTGTTACAAAAAACCCTGTGTTTTCATGTTTTAAACATGTTTTAACATTCACATGCTGCTTAGGCCCTTGACATAATCCTTTTTCATATTTTGGCCTCTCATCCTGAAAAGGTTGTGCATCCCTTCTTTAAAAGGATCATTAAGGACAGTTACGGACAAGGGCATATATATAAGGAGTCCAGGGACCTCGGAACCCTCCCAAAATTAGAAAAAATTATAGGTGATAAGTAATTATTATAGGGGATTTTCGTGGCTAGATATACCAAACACTGTTAGCTCATGCTAATTCCATTACCCGAGCAATGCCGGGTACGGGAATGCTAGTTGTGATATGAGATTCGGTTACACAAATTTTTTAAATTACTTTCTTATTTTCCAAACTGATTTTTTTTTATTAACAATACTTAGCTGCCAAGGTCATTTCCCACTCTTTGTAAATTAATCAGCAAAGGAGTTTCGAGTAGCTTTGGCCCCTTCTCCTGATTTTCGAGGTGCTTTTTTCAAAGGGAAGAAGGAAGAATTTTTATCTAGTGAAGTCATCCCCAACGTCTTTTGCGCTTCTTCGTCTTTTTTCCCAAGTATTCGCCACTTAAAAGCACATAAGCTGCTGCAGCACAAGCTTTTTCCTGGTCACTAGTTCGTTCATTTTTATTCAAAGTTACCCTCTAAAGAAACATCGAACTCCGACCGAGAGCTCTGGAAACGATGCGAGAAGGAAAGCTGTTTTCTTCAGACGACGGGTCGTGTGACAGACTAGGCAGACGGGGGTGCTGTCACGAAGGGGAAAATGACAGTTTTACGACCTTATCTGTGAAGACCACAGGCACGACCTCCGATAACAAGGCCTCTGCGGTGTTTCGTGACGTCACAACAAGCGGTGACACTTCATTCTCCCAACGTTGAGTCTCTGCGCGCCAGAGAGGCAGATACAATTACTTTTCACTTGTTCATATCGTTTCTTATACATCCATGCAATGCAATTTGATTCACATACATTGTAGAGTCCATTAGTAATTAAAATGCAACCGCTTTCCACATCACCATTGAGGTACGGCGCCTGGCATGCATTACCTTTTTTGCATTAAGTGCAGGGCAGGTTTCCCAGTAGGTGTATCTCCCCTAAATTTAAACCTTTTCCTTTTCTGCTAACTTTTTTTAAGAGATAACTTTACTAATTTTGTCAAGTTTTCTTTTCTTTGCAGTTTTAGAAGAGCTTTTTAAACAGTCATTTAATTTTTTACCATAATTATTTAATAACGAATTTACAGCTGACCAAATTATCATTCTATAAACATTTTCTGGTTTATGTCCTGAAATGCATTCGCCATAATCATGTATTTGTTCCTCATTCACTAAACTATTGAAAATTATCTCTGCTGCTAAATATTTTTGATTGGAAAATTTCAAAAATTCTTCTTCATGTATGGTACAAAGTTTCTGAATTATAATATAAGAATATAAAATTACATTTACAATGCATTTCTTGGGGTATAAAAGTTTACCTCGGCTTAAATTTTGAATTAAAGTAGTTGAGCTGTCCAGTTCTTTTTCATTTGTTAAAAATTTTTTGCGGAAGCTGCATTTCAACTTTTTAAGGACTGTGTGGACACAATAACCACCTAAATAAACTAGCACTGGTAAAACATCTTCTGATTTTTTAAAATCTTCTTCTGTAAGCAAAATGTTAAATACAGTTAATTTTTCAGAAATAGATATTTCAAATTCTTCCCAATTTTCTCCAAATGCTTCCTGAAAAATTTCAAGATTCCCAAGTTTGTTTGATTTTAAACAAATTTTTAAAATGCTATGCATTCTCAATTTGTTTTCACTTTCAAATACCTGCCGGAGGGAAACATGATATTGTGCTCCTGCCATTTGTCTATATAAACCAAATCGTGCCTCTAAATTGTCGGTCTGAAATTTTCCAGTGAGAATGTATTTCGTTCCTAATTTATCCTGACAATATTTAGTTATTTCTTTTAAAGCATATGTTGTCATGTAAAGAGCAGAATAGGTTTCTTTTGTTAGTATGCCGGTATCATATTTCATATTTTTCCAATCTTCCAACCAGTTCAAAAATTCATCTAAAAACTTGTATCTTTTGTCAGTTTCAGATGCTGTCAGTGGTTTTTTGTATTCATTGTTTTCGCGAATTCCTGTAAATGGTGTTTTTACATTAACAATATCCCACCATCTATTTATTATTGTTTTAAATTCTGCTGTTTCTTTGTAGTGTGGGAATGCATATTTCTCTCCCAAACTCATTAGACTTTCAGGTATAAATTTATTGAAAATTTTAAGTACTAATTTGAAATTTTGTTTTTCGAAATTATTGGGCTCCAATGCTTTTAATGTTAAATTGTATGCATATTTAACGATGTTATCCTTTTCAGTTTCATATAATAATTTTAATGTTTTGAAAGATGCTGTATTGAAATCAACTTTACTGTCGTTTTTACTGCTGTAAGCCTGAATTATTTCATCATTAGAGTGAATGGCATTTTCATTAGCTTCTAGAATATTTTTAGTGCAATTTTGTGAATTTTTTTCTGACATGGTTTCTTTAAAATTGGGGCAAAACATACACTTATCAACATTCTTCTGATTGATCCAGTTATTACGAATATTTTTCAATAAATGAACAGTATCGATCATGAAAAAAAGGGGTCGTTCTTTATTTACAGGATGTGGATAAACAATTGAATATGGACGTGAAGGTGAAGCGAACTGAGACATTGCTTTTTGATTAACCGAATTGTTGTCTGTTACCACACATATCACTTTAAAACCAACGTTTTCTAATCCAATGATAATTTTTTTAATGAATGTATGTAGAACGTCTGCTGCTATTTTGTTTACAGGAAGTATGTGAACAACATCTTTATATGACGATGAAATACTACTTATCATGAAAGTCATAACACTTGAGGCGGCATTCTCTGAATTGTAACTTAAACCTGATATATTTCCCCCTTTGTAATCAAAGTAGGGATTGATATGCATTTCATCTATTTGAAGAATCACGTTTTTATCTGAAGATACTATGAATTGTAATTTCTGCTTAATGTATCTTAAAAAATCCAATTCATTCTGCTCTGACTGAGGGCAGGTGTTGATAGGGATGCAAATATTTCTCAAAGTCACAGGATGTGGTAACAAAATATAACCAGACTTTCTGACAAATTTATATGCATGCGGTGCCATTGAATAAAAAATTGAGCAGAATATCATCATTTCAGTAGAGTACCTCTTACTATGCTCATTTTGAATAAGCAAAGCAGATTGCTCTTTCATAAATGCTATAACGTTGGTTAAAATTTCTTGGGTTATATTTAAATTATCCATGAAACCATGAATTTGGGAAATAATATCCGAATTCAGCAATGAGTTATTTTTCTTCATTTCTGGCAGATGTTCTAATATTTCATTTAAATGGTTAATGTTATGGATTTTTATTGGTAGAGAAGAAATATTTGGAATACTTGACAGGCTTGTTTTTCCAACAAAAGCTGAGACCTCTAATACATCATTTATTACTACAGACAATGCAATTTCAGGACCAGAACTTAATTCAATATTTACAAATAAAATTTTGTTTTCTTTATGAATGACATTCCAGAAACTTTTCAAATTTACTAATGAAATGCGCTGTTTTAATTCTTCCAAATTTTTAAATTCTCTTGTTTCATCGTATTTCTTTTTTTCAATTATACTTTCCTGGAGAGCTTTCTCTATATATTGTTGCTCTAATTTCATCTTTTTTATTTCGGGATTTTCCCTATGAAATGTTGAAAAAGACATGTAAGAGGCACAATTTGGCATCTGACATGGAATTGCTCCA
>JAOUZG010046964.1:128781-147731 GCA_026289955.1 Argiope argentata | reverse complement strand
TCTATCTATCTATCTATCTATCTATCTATCTATCTATCTATCTATCTGTCTGTCTGTCTGTCTGTCTGTCTGTCTGTGTGTGTGTGTGTGTGTGTGTGTGTGTGTGTGTGTGTGTGTGTGTGTGTGTGTGTGTGTGTGTGTGTGTGTGTGTGTGTGTGTGTGTGTGTGTGTGTGTGTGTGTGTATATAATCCAACTATTTTTGAAGCATTCCAATGCAATACACTGCTTGTTTCTATTGTAATAGGATTTATATTTTCAAAACTTTTTTTAGATATATTTAAGAAATATCATGTTTTAATAATTAATACAGGATGAAAGTAAAATAATATATAGGGTATTATTCTCCTCATGCAAAGCAGGTTTAGTTCTTTACTCAAGTTATAGTAATTTTAGTTCAGTGTTGCGACTTCTTCGTCTGAAAGAATAAGTACTTTGAAAAACGTTTTCTTGAAACCTTGGTAACAATAAGAGATAGCCAATCGGAAGCTTAAGGGATTGAGACATTTTACAAGAGCCTTTGAAATAAGAAATTGCAGTGAAATAAGAAATTGCAATATTTGCCTTATAGTAGTATACACGAGAAGTAGTGCACTGTCGACGCTTCAGGGCAGAGTTCTTAAGAATTTATTCTAGAAAGGCGCACATTTTTCAGAGTCGGAAGGAAACTCAGTTAACTATATTTTTTGTATTTATATATTTCAAACGTTCAATGTATACATTAAAAATATATATAGACATATCTGAATTAGAGGAGTATATATATATTTTCTAGCGTTGTAATACCAAGAAGAAAGAAAAAAAACCCGCCACGAAATGATTACAAGTAGTTTTACAAAAAGATATTTTAGCTTCTTTTTTAATGAAGCAATTCTTATAAATCATGCAGAATTCTTTTTTAAAATGCTGATGCTGACGAAAATCGAAGTTGCATATTTTTCAAAAGAAAGAATAAAAAAGAGATACCAATTTTTTTCCCACCAACGAATTATTCGTGTTTTTGTTTTAAAAATATGATAGTCCTTAAATTTCTTAAAAGTACTTATGATCTGAATAATGTAATTATTGAAATTGTTCTATAACTTGTATCGATATACAATGCGTATATATACTTAAAAGAGCTAATATGTTAGAATTTAAGAATGAAAATATTTCTTTTGTTTAAATGTAATTCATCAAGCTTAATTACTTAACAAGTACCTTCGTGAAGATACATATGTCTTGTAGGAAAAAGAAATTTCGTAATTGAAATGGAAGGAATGAAAGAGTCCAATTCATTTTTAGAAAAGCAAGCAGAACAAAAGGTTAAAATGTATAAGTCTTAGGATCCTATAATGTTTTTTCATACCTGTTAGTTCTTGCTATTAAACTCATTTCTCAATTATTATTAACTTCTTAATTCTTTTGTTAGAAATTGTTACATTTTTTTAAACAAATTCTTTTAATATATATAGAAAATGCTAAACTGGTGAATTCTTTTTAAGTCGTTCAAAAATAATTTTTTTTAAAAAGTACAGTTTTAATTTTTTTTAAATTGTATTTATGTGTTCTCTACTCGTCAAACTGCTTATTTCCGATATATTGAGTGAATAAAAATTATAATCTTAATATAAATGCAGACATTGCGGCTGTGTATATATGTTACAGATCTAAAGAACTGGGTCGAGATAAATCAAATCTTATATACTTATTATTTGAAAAAGAGAGAGAATACTGTTAACTTTTCAAAGCATAGTAATTACTTAAGTATTCAATTCATTAGAATACACCAAAATTATATCTTTTTTCTACAGTAACATCGAAGCAAATTATTGTACAAGAAATGCTTTTATCTCATTTCAAAATTCGAGCTTCTTCCTTTCCAGTGATGCAGTTTCTTTTCCCTGTAATTTTTCACTGATTTTTGCCAATTTTTTTTTCCAAATTTAAAAAAACAGTTAAGCAAATGCGAATGATGGTAAAATAAGGAAATTTATCGGCATTTTTTTAAAAAAAGTTTTCTTTAATTGCAACTTTGATTTTAATTAAAAATTTAAGGCGCTAAAAGTATGTAAAGAAGAATGTATTTTATTAATAATATATATATATATATTTATTTTAAAAGTATCACTAACGAAGTATTTTGAGAGTAACGTAAGATGTAAAGACCAGTAGTTTAATTAAGGAATGCAGACAGAAAACGGGAATTAACAGGATTCTACAGAACATTGTTAACTCTTCTCTCTACATAAGGTCAAGAATATTATATCTCTCCCTTTTGTCCTTAAAAGAAATGTCGGAAATGAACATCCCCTTCAATGAGACAAATATAACTATTATCCGAATTACTGTTGCACCCCCCCTCCCGCTTTATGATCACAGGGTATGTTCTTTACAGAAGGATGAAGGAAATTGTTGAATCTGACAGCCAACTAAACATGAACAAGACCTCATTGAATTGCAAGCACTTAAATCTGAGAACATGAAAAAAGTGAATATATATATATTTTCTGAAATTTAAGCGAATTTTGATTTTATTTAGAATTTGTTCGAATAGAATGCCCCTATAAAAATGTCTCTGTACTGCAAAAAAAAAAAAAAAAAAAAAAAAAAATCTTGAATACCCTTGAAATTGTAAGGAACCTTGGCAGTAGCCTACTCTACCTATTCGATAATCTGGCCATACAATCACCAACTTAAAAACCTAAAAGAATTTTTAGATAAGGATTGTAACCAAACAATCGTCATTAAAGTATTTGCCGAGCTCTCGCTTAGGAACCATGTAAAATGTGAAAACTAAAAGGGAATGGGATTATTTTTTTAAGATGGGTGGAGAAAACTTTATAGCTTTAATATCTTGTAAATATTATTCTTTCATTTTTAAATGTCCTAGTAAGATATGTAAAATGCGTTCATAAAAGAATGTGCTATTTAGTATGTAATTATATATATATGTGTGCATATTTAGATTTAAAAAATGATTACATTTTATTCAAAAGCAGTAAATCATTGAATCTGCGTTGCCTTATTTTTATATTTAAGTACACGTTATCGGTAAATACTTTTCGTCTTCAAAGCTATTGTTAATTAATATTTTCATAATAATAATAATAATTTCGTATTTGTATGCATTGGTTTTTCCTCAATATATTATAAATGAATATTCTATGAACAACTTCTTTAATCCTCTTTACATTAAGACACTTTATCCAAAGTGATTAAAACATTCAGAAGCATTTGGAATTGCATGAGTTTTAATACATTGCAATTAGCAGAGGAAGAAGGAATATTGCAATCCATTTTTCATAGTTATAATACTGAATGTAAAATCTAAAAAAGAAACTGAAGCACTAATTCATTGAACAAGGTAAGGGAATATTTAGATAGACTATTTTAGAACATGTGCACATAAGTGTGTGTCTGTGTATTTCACTTGTTCACCTGTTAGCTTATCGCATGCGCTGTTAAACGTGAAACGTCATCGTTGTTCTTCGGTAATTTCTTTTAAAAACAAAAATGCTAGCGTGTAATTTACTTCTCTGCCAAATATGATACAAATTATGGGCTAAATATCCGACAATTAAATTAGATGTGTGATTACCTCTCGTTTTAACAGTCGTTGCTTAGATATCTTAGTCATCCGATAACGAATAGTCGGTAAAATGCGATGCTTTTCACTTTGTCGATTATTATGCCAAATGTGGAGCAAACTCTGGATTGAATAGATTATAGTTTCATCTTATGTTCAACAATATATCGACATAACTCTGCTGATATCTGTCGCGTATATATCTTTCTTGATTGATCAAAAAGGGTCGGCGAAATATGACGTCTTATTCACTTGCCATCTCATCGCTTGTATTGCTGAATGCGCCGTGAACACCACCGGAGTCCGTCGCCCTGATTTCAAAGAAAGAAAACACCATTTACAAATGCGATATTTTATTCCCTTTTTTTTCGTTGGCTTTTCTGCCAAATATGAAGCAAATTATAGGCTAAATATCCGACAATTAAATTAGTTGTCAGATTACCTCTGAATTTAACATCCACCGTTTCGATTTCTTAGTCGACCAACCAAAAGTATTTGGCAAAAGGCGACGTTTTTTAACTCATTGGTTATTATCCAAATGTCGAGCAAACTATGGGTTGAATATATGACAGTTTCATTTTATGTTCGACAGTCAGTCGACCTACTATGCTTAATCGACTCATAGAGAATTGTCGCAAAATGTATCCACCAGTAGCCTTGTCGGCTATTTCTCGAACATTGTCGTTCTGCCCACTTAAATCATTCCTCGAATACTGCAATTATTTATAAAATAGTAATTCTAAGGTGGGTTTTAAATTATTATATTCATTAATATCAAGTCACAACTATGTTCCGAATCCCCCCCCCCCCACTGTCACTGCCTCTGTCATAATATTTGTATAAAAAGTTTTTTGTGTCTTTTTAGTAGTTCAAATTTTTTTAGAAAAAGAAAAAAAAAACGACACTTCATTTTTATTTTAATAGAATATCTTAAACTGATCTAGAATAAATATGAAATATTCGATTTTCTATATTTTAGGTTATAATTGGAATATTGGCTGCATCAACACATGGAAATTTTTATGTTTCTGATAGAACTTTAAACTTACCTATCATTCTTACTGAAGACTGCGATGATTGTTGCCATAATCAGAGTATTATTGAAAAATTGAAAAATTCTGAATTTGCTTCTGTAATTGCCATTCAAGAATATGATATAATAATGGAAAATATTTTCTGTAAACGTGGAGTTCAACAATCTCTTCAGTATGTAAGAACCTCATTTTGTCGTCTGTATCCTTTATTTTCTCTTTGTAAATCAATATCAAATGACTTTTTCATTCCTCAAAATTCTAAGTGTTATTCAGAAAAGGATACTGAAAGATTTGAAAGAAACAGTGATTTTCACAGTAACTCACAAGAAATAAATCACCGTTTTTTAGTGCTAAGCAAAATATGGACCCTTCAAAGCGAAGTTCCATGTTACTCCCACATTTTGGTGTTAATTTTATCTGACAATTCTGAGAGTAAGATTAATTTTGGTGATGAAAAGGAAAGCATCTGGGAAAATACGTTTAATTTTGGAGATGATGCGGAATTCGCAAATTTAATAAGTGAACTGAGCGTCTTGCACATTGAAGATAAGCAAGTTAAATTGGGACATTTATACTTTAATACTACTAATCAGAACAATGTGTTTTTTCCGGGACATATTTATTCTATCGCTGCAAAAAACAACAGCAAAGAGTTTCAGTTGAATTTAGAGGATACAGATGAAGGGATCTTTACCTGGACAATCACTTCGGACATGGAAGTTGCACATGATCCAATTTGTACGGTAAGTAGAACTTAAGTTTGTAATTTTCTCTGCTTTGTAAGTTGGATATGGTTTTAAAAAAACGCAGGGTGGGCCGGCAAGAATTTTAAAGGCTGCTTGGGAATGCCAAGGAGTATGATTTTGATTCTGGAGAGTGAAAAAAAAAAAAAAAACTACGAAGTAATCTGCATGGCGACTTATCTCAATGAAACAAAATTTGATTCGGCGGAAGTGTCTTTCATCTAAGCTCTTTCAAAGCAGAATACGCTATGGCTGGACGGAGAAGGTCACGCTGTTGATTTGAAGAAAGGTTGATTAATGAAGAAACTTCTGGAATTGGGTGGACGTCCCAGAGGGGCATTGGAGTTTTCCGGGATTGTTGATGGTAGTTTTTGGAAACTCAGAGGAGGGAGGAGGGGGGGCTTGATGAACTTTAGGTCTGGCTCTCTATCAAAAGTGGCTTCTGCAGATATTTAAAGTAGCTGAGATCTCGACCAATGGCATAGTTTCATCAATTTATATGAAAGCTCGTAATCGCTTCAGTGGTCGTCTGTCTCTTATTACTCTCCATTTTTGAAAGAAACAAAGCACTACCTCAGTGTACAGTCGCTGAAAAGGAAGGAGCCGCCTAGTTCTATTCTGCTATAGATGGTTTTATTTGAAAATTAAAGACACTATTTTAAAGTTAGTAAGGAATATTAAAAGATGCTGCGTTTAAAGTTTTTGTAGGGGATTGTCTACATATTTGAAATTTACAATGGCAACATTCTTATTTGATTTTACGAATATATTCCCAGGAAAAAATCAACCGCCGCACAAATTTTAATTTGTATACCAAGATTACATTGAAAGATATTTGACACTTTCGGTTAAGAAACCGTTTCCGCGTTTAGATATGTAAAATGTAGGTATTCTCAGTATTTTGCTAACACGTACTTGTACCTAGAAATTTGTACATGTTCAAAAGCATGTACAAAATTATAATGTTTGCATGTTAAAATTGATTTCTATTTGATGTACCATAATTTATATTTATGGTACAAATTTCTAGAAGAATTTTGGTTCTTTTCAGCAAAGAAATATTCAAAAGCATTGAGTCTTTTTTTTTTTAAATTGCGCTTGAACTTTAATTTACGCTGAAAGCACTAAAATGGAAAGTTTTGTTGTTTGAGTAAAAGAAAAAAAAACGAGTACATTTTTATTGCTTGTTTTTTTTGTACTGGCTTTTGTTCTTGCGCTTTCTTTCTGCATTGAGTATATACTATTCCTCTCATCTCTGCTTACTGACACAAAAATATTCATAATTTTGTTTTAAGAGTACACAAAAACATAGTGCCTTTCATTCACTTATAAATGTAATCAGTTAACCTTGCATTCTTTACTTCCAAATAATTGTTTTAGGTAAATGCTTTTTGATTATGAGACTTTAAAACACGAAGGCACGTATACCGAATATTAGTTGTTCTTACGACCAGTCAGTTAGACAATATAAATGTTTGCTAAAATTTCAGTTATATATTTTATATAATTTGGTCTCAGAATAGGTTTTTTAACATAATATTTTTACGCTTCAAATTTTATTCACTTATACTGTTATATAGGGCTTAAGCACTTATGTTCGTAGTACTACATACTCTCTAATTTTCTGTCAGCTCCAGTAAAATTTTGATTTTTTATTCAAACGAAAATGATTAAATTACAATTAATATAAAAACATTTTTTACTGAAGCAAAGCACACATTTTTTTCTTTTAGTATGGGAACTGAAAACAGTCGTTCGTCATTGAAGTCTTATGTACACAGCAGAATAATTTTCATAATTTATAATATCTCAAAGAATTATACAAAAAAAATTTCTCGTAGTCGTCGGAAATCCAGCTTTTTGTTTATTTTCAAAAGGATTTAATAACAAAAGATATCAATAATTATAATTTACCTTTTATGGTCTGTAAATTTACTAGTTGTAATTTTAGACAGTTCTTTGGTCCTAAGGGATCATATTCTACAATTTTTAAATTTTTAATTGTGTTGCGGTCTACAGATGGAGATTGCTCCTTGTTGATGCTCTTAAAAAGTTTCCGAAGCTTTGTGTCTGGTGTCCTTGCATCTATTTTACTGCAACTTTCGTTCCATTTGCATATTTTAAGTTGGGCATAGGCCAATTTGATTTCTGCATTAATTTTACTGATCTCAGATCGTAAGTTATCCCTCGACGATCTGAAACATTCTATAAGCTGTGTTCTTTTTTCAAAAAGGGGTTCCGAAGTAGTAATATATTGAGAATAATGTGGGACAAAACTCTTCACATTCCCCCTTTGGATGAAGGTTTTGGCGTGTTTCAGAATGACCTTGATAATCTGCCAACATTGATCTGCAACTTCTTTGAAGGTTGATGAGGCTAGTTCTTAATCTACAGCCTCTCAGAGAGGTCAAACTTGCCTTCTTAAAATTCCAAAATTTCTGAATCAGAAATGAAACTTTTTTTTTGTCTTTTTCTGAATTCAATAATTGGTAGATGGTCGCTTCCAATGTTGTTCCGTAAAGTCGAAGAGCACTGAGAAAATAAATCCGAACTGGCCATGGCGATGTTCAAGGCCTCAGAAGTGTTCTAATTGAATGAAGTATTCGTAGGTGTTCCATAGTTAAAAATCATAAAGTTATTGTCATCAATATACTGAAGTACATTGAGTCCTTTGTCATTATTATTGAAACATCTCCAGGAAGAGTGTTTAGCATTAAGATCGCCAAGAATACTACTGTTTTTGTTCATAAAATTCGGGAAACAGTCAGGCAGTTGTTTGATTTGGAGGATGATGGATATTAAAAATATGTAAAGGTTTTCCTCTCCAGTAAATTTTAATACCTTGAATTTCGAGGTCTGAATCAACACCCAATGGGATATCTATACTTTAATATCCAAGATCATGAGCAAGCCAGGGAACGCTTAGATATTACTTCCTCCTCCTTAAGTAGGTCTATCTTTCCTATAAATATTGTAGCCATTGTACTTCAAGGATGACTTTATCTTCAACTTGATTTCCTGATTGGCTATCACTTGGACTTCATTATCTACTGCCATTTTTAACAAATGTTCTAGTGGCTGAGGGGGTCAAACCGTTATTGTTGCACTGCAAAATTTTCAGACTTTTGCGTGTAGGGGGTGACTAGCTCATTTTTCGATCTTGATCCTCTGCCTAAATCTCGATTCCGTACCTGATTATTCTGCGAGACGTACGATGCAGCATGAGAATCATTCAACGACATGTTGATCGGAGGGAAAGTGCAACTTCCGTTATTCTGAGAATTGCAGCATAGTAGGGTGGAAGACTCTCAGTTCCGTGCCTGTTAGTGTTATCTGGGAAAAATAGAGTGGTCCTACTAGGAGTATACATTCCCGACTTACTTCGTCCACTTCTCCCAGTGACACCCCTTTGCCACGTTGAGGCCACTAACAGGTCTAAGAGTTAGAATGCTCGTGGATAATATTGCCCTATGAATCTCTGGTAGAGTGATTCATGAAATTTAATCAAGATTCAACCGCTCTCTGGAAGCCATCACTAGGTTTGCAAATGAACTCAAAATGAGTTTTAATCCTGTTGAATGAATCACCACTTTCTTTACTACTAATAAAAAACTTTACAATTACCAACTAACATTAGTGCTAAAAAATCAGAAACTCACATATATAAGGCATCCAAAATACCTGGGTTTCATTCTCGATGCAGAACTTGCATGTAATAAGCATAATGAATACATTATTTCAAAAGCCAGGGAACGCTTAGATATTATTAAATACATAGCAGGTAAAGACTGGGGAGTGGATGTCACTACTTTTAAAACTTCGTATCAGGCTCTCGTCAGGCCAATTTTAGAATTTGGCCTTCCTATCTATAGACGGGCTTTTAAAACTAACCTGAACAAACGAATGGTCCAGTTAAGCACCGCTCGCATTGCTACTGTAATGAAAGGAAGTCGTCCATCTGAGATTGTCCTTTTTGAAGCAGACTTACAACCTCTTTCCGTCAGAATTGTGGCAATAATTCAATCGATTGAGTCAAATACTTTAACAAACTATGCAATATCGATCAAGGGAACAAAACTGCCAACTACCTAAATAATTAGACTAGCAATCAAACAATGTAAGAAAAACAGTCCTTTCAGTCAGATTAAATCACAGCAGCTAATTGATCTAAATATTGCACCAAATTACATTCATAGCGATTTAAATAATTCAGAAGGACTTCCAAATGTTAATTTTTGTGATGACCTTTTTACTAAATTCTCTAAAAGAGATGGTGCTCCTGATTTTTTTAGACCATTAGCATTAGCATTCAATAAAATTCCTGCAAATGATATCATAATATACACAGATAGTACAAATGTACATTCGAAACAGACAGTAGAACTTATATTAAAACTCCTATAGAGAAATACAATTTAAAGCAAGGCAACCCTAATTATTGTTTTAACTTTCAAAGCGAGTTAATTGCAATAGATATGGTATTTGAAAAAATAATGAGTGAAAACCACTATTGTGGCCTCTGGATTCTTTCTGACAACCGAAGTTCGATTCAATATCTTAAAAATTGGGTTCCCATTAGAGATGAAACCGGTTTAATTATTCTGTATAAGATTCATCTTATCTTATATTTTCACAGATGTTGACATGGGTCGGAGTTTTCGGTGGATCTCGTTCCACGTCAGATCAGATGGGAGATTAGAAACATCCTTTTTTTAAATAACCGCATTTCTTAAATAAATATGCATTACTATGCTCTGCAATCAAATCTGACCGCTTTAATAAGTTTTGAATATTACAATTTTAATCAATATTTTATATTCTTAAGCCAATCACTCTTGAAAAATCTTAGGAGAAGATTGGCGTATCTTTTTTGAGACAGTCGATGACGTGGTCTCAAATCGCCCGTTTTTTTAAAAAAAATAAAATAATGATATCCATAAATCGGCCAGGTTTAGTGATTGATTTAGTTAATTAGAGTGCAACATTTTTTATTTAAAACATTAGCGTCTCAAAAATCTTGTGTTAAACGTTATTTACAAGGAAGATTATCCATGTAAAAATTTAAAATTCGTGATTCATCAGAGCAATTATTTTTACAAATTACATAAAATATAATTATTTATTTCATTCTGACCATTTTGTTTGCAGATATATGTCTATTATTAAAGGTTTATAAATTAGCTGTTGAGCTCTAATTTGAGTGGATATCTTATATATATTTAACCAAGTTCGCTTTAAATTAAACTATTTTATTGAGTTAGTATTTTATTAAATTTTGCTTGCATTTGCTTTTTAAAATGTCAAATTTCATATTTATTCCTTTTTTATACAGACGTATGCTAAAAATCAGTCTTCTACTCATTTAAATTGCATTAAGGGATAGTTCATTATTATTTTTTTGAATTCGAACTTTTGTTAATGTGATGGCAATATGTTAATAAAAGCTAATTATTTCCCATTGATGCATTTATTTTGCAATGTGCTGCTTCAAATTTTTTTTGCAAAATATATTGATGAAAAATATAAATAAATTATTTAAAAAATAATTAAAAACATAAATTTAATTTAAACAAAAGTAAAGGACATTTATCTTGTTAGAAAGTATGGAGTTAATCTTTAAATTATTAAGAAAAATAATTTTTCAGAATATCTGTAAAACTAAATTATTCCCAAAGCATCATTATTTCGGCATAAAATTCCCATTTAACTAGAATTTATTGTATTTTGTAAATATTCTATGAGCTGACGAGTAAAAATTTTATTTTTTAAAACTAGAATTGAAGCTATCCACATTTATAAGTAGCGATTGTTAAATATATAAAGAAAAAGTGAATACATTATATTTACATAAGAAAAAATGTATTAGGTCAATAATAATATTAATTATTAAAATTTAATAAAAAAAGTTCAAAGTTTATAACATTAGAAAGTCATAGTTTTGTTAACTCATAATTTCGAAATAAATAGGGCTAAAATAATGAAACTTGGTTTTTGGGAATAACCAAGATATAGTTTTAAAATATGATGACAAAAATGTATGTTGTCTTTGGAAATTTTGAAGTTTGCTCTTTTTTTTATACATATAGACGACCTCTTGCGGAATTTTTAATTCAAAATCTTTAAGAGCACATTAATTCTTTTCAAACGACCCCTTTATTCATTAATGTGTGATGACCGATACCAGAATAAATTCTGCGATTGCACATTCTGTCTGGAATTCGACATTCCGGCGGGATTCTGCAGAATGACTCCAATCTCATATGCATTTCACTAGTAATGTTCATTGATAGCTTCTTCCCTACGCCCTCCATTTTCGAAGGATTTACAGAATGAAACCTTTTAGAGCCCCCAGCTTTAGAAACTGGACTGATTTTGTCGATGCACATGCATAGTTAGCTCTGAGGGCTTTATGTTTGTATAATTTAAAATAGTCGGTGTAATGAGATGCAGTTCATTAAATTCTACTAAATTAATGATGTTAATTAGATGAGCTATTGGTTGATCAGTGAATGCGGCCGTTAATAATAAAAAACGTATTAATGAGAAGTACCATACACTCAATTTATACTCTGCTTTCAATAGCAAATGCTTTCAGTGGTGTCAGTATGAATTGCTTTCGCTTTAGGATTCGGATAAAAAATTTTCTTTCGAAATTGAAACCACGTTCTCTGTGGAGTGGATGTATAAAATTTAGGTGTAATCCAGCCTATAGACTTTAATACAGGAAATACCTAAACACCTGCTTAATTTGGATCCCCTCCTGATCCAAAAGGGACAGTTTATTAATGACTGTTTTTGTTATACCTTAATTCGTCTTACTTTTTGACATTTTAAAATGATGGGTGTAATTTGATTGAAGCATCACAGCGTGCCCGAATAGAAGAGTATTTTGTCGCCGATCTTAAATAATTTATTTATATATAAATTGATTTATTAATCGATTTTGTTTATTCGGTTCTAATAGATAAAATTAATGAAGAGATGAATTACCCTTGATTATTGCTAGACCTAAAATAATTTGTTATTTTTAATCTTGAGAAAGATCTTTCTACTGGTGCGATGGTAGTTGAGGAACTCAATATAATTTTCAGAACTACAGCAAGATTTGATTATAATTCACATAAGCTATTTTACAAATGGAAGGCAAAAATGGACGACAAATTTTGATTTCATTAAATGAATCAATATAGACTCGCAGAGTCACATTTAAATCTTCGAAGCTCTGGAGAAAAGCGTTTTAATCAATATAGAAAAAATATCCGAATTATATAAGGATGTTCTCATTTTCGGGTTAAATTTTGAATTTTTAAAAAAAAATAAGTTATGGCGCTTCGGTTATAACTCTGAGAGAGTTTAGTAGTCTCAGGGCTGACCATCATGGAAATGATGAAGATGCAGTGCACTCTGATTTGAGAGATTCTCTGGATCATTTTGGGCACCTGAACTCAGAGTTTCAATATAGAAGTATTATTCTTATTACATAAGAATTTTCTCGTATTCGCTTCCGGTTATAATGAAAACTATGTGACCGCCGATATCTGCAGCGGCAATGTTATCAAGGCCGGCCTTTTGATGGTGCATTGCGCACTGTTCTAACGATTTGAAAAGTCTTTTAGACAATCAAGAAGCTGTTTTTTCCGGCAGCTGTTAATCTTTTGACACAAATACAATGCAATGAGTGGACCCAATTTAGGGAGGTAATGTAAATACATGATCATAAAATCCCCAATGACTCTCAGGCCTGTTCTTTTGAGCCTGGGAACTCATGATTGCGAATCTGACCAACCCTTTGCGATGAGAGGGATCTAATTCGATATTATTTGGGAGGTATTGCCGAAAATAGCCGTAGAGCTCCTGACAATATTCAAAGCTGGCCAATTCTGTTGATTTTAGTGACTTAGTGATAATTCGCTGATTTCTATTTCCGTGACATATTTGGGAATGACAATGGTACATTTTTACTGCATTGTTTGGAAAGAAATTTTTCACGGACACACAATAGAAGTCGGTATCAGAAAATAGTTTCTCTCCCTCTGAAGTCCAGCGTTCGGCTGCTTTAAAATCAATGAATTGTTAAACTAAGATGCTGTGCACCATTAGAACTTGAAAAATTATATCTGTCTTGCAAACCTCTTCTAACATGGGAAAAATATTTAAATAAAAACATTCATCATCAAGTATTTTAATTTTTATTTTGAATTCTTTAAGTTTTGGTTATAAAAATAATTTTTGAGCCGCAAGATAATTTGCAATTTTTATAGTTAGCCGATCCTAAATTGCAAATTTTTTTTCCCATTTTGCCGAAATGGTTGGGTTAGTGTTTCACAACCTTTTTGTGCCATGCCCGACTTTAACCTTTCTAAAGTATTCACGCCCCCCTATGTAACACACATAATATTTTACATTAAAAAATTGATTTGTTCACTTAAGAAACATAAATGAGGGATTCTAGGAATAAATCTCTATGAAGTTTTAACAAAACACAGTAAGTAAAATTTCAAAACATATAATGAAAAACTAATATTACTTAAAAATTTGCATTTTTTTAGCGCCGATATCTAACATTGCATTTAAATGGCCCGGAATGAAAGGGTTAAAGTTCTTTCAAGTCCATTTTCAAATTGCCCCCCCCTGAGAGACGCCCGCGCCTCCCCTGTAGGGCGTGGGCCCTACGTTGGGTTACTACTGGGTTTGGTTACTACTGCATCGGGCTTTTTACCCCTAGCCCACTCCACCCCACCCCATAATCTTCCTCCCAAAGAGCTGCAACAAATCAATTGATTAAATGATCTGTTGTTTTAATGTATTAAATATGAATTCACTTTGCTGTTTTGTTTAAAATCAAGCACGTCTGTACGTCTTTCAAAAGACTGGCGTAAAATAGCGAATAAATGCAATAACATGCCAGATGTTTCAAAAATGATTAATGGAATCTTAAAATCATCGATAAAAAAGCAAACACGATAGAAAAATGTATCGTTTGCCGCCTTACCCTTGCGAAATCGGGAAATTTTATCTTCCCAAATTGTAGACATTTTCACCAACCCGAATTCGGGTTACTCAAAAGCATTCATGAGATATTGAGTTGAAACAAAGATAATTCCAAGAATATGTCTTTCAGACTCGGGAAGGTTTGAAACGTTACGATTCGTCCAAATCCGGTGTCGATTTTTTCCCCCTTTAAAACTTTTCGTATACTTTGTCTTCCTATGTGAGATATTAGAGAGGAATTCCCCTTGCCTGTTCAATTGACTGAACCAATGATTCATCCTTACTTTCTCCACAGATGGGATTTTTTTTGAGATCTTTGCCCTTTCTTGTTATCTATATTTGTAAATGATGGAAGAGGTGTTGTCTGTTCTGCTCTCTAGGAAAATGTAGGAACAGAGAAAAAATCATTTTCAATTTTCAGATAGGCTAAAAATAATGTATAACATAAACTTTGATGCTTTAGCATTGCATATATTCGATCGTTATAGTGATTTCGAATGAATAGGAAATGAAGCGATATGCAAGTGCAAATGATGGACAAAGGAGATTCTGTATTTAAATGTACATTGTATCATTTGCTTAAAATTAAATTATCATTTTGCTTAATTTGCTATTAAAAAGAAAAAGGTGGCGTGTGTCATTTTATGATCCTTATTTTTAAGAGTGTGAATTTGTGTATTTTTTACTTAAATTTGTCGAAATTCCTATTCCTTTGTGACACATTTGAATAATCCATTCGACCCTAAAAAAATGAAGAAATAAGAATTTTTCTAAATGAGGGACCATAACATCGATTAGAACGCGTGATATCGTCTCTCCATATCCTTCTCCATATCTCCACGGTGGCCTGGTGGTAAGATGTCGGTTTCGGATCCGGGTCCAGGTTCAGATTCGAGACCCGATTCCACTGAATAACTGTCGTGTAAGCGGAACTGTTGCATGTTAAATATATCTAAGCCAAACGTTCTCCCGCTGGTGTGGTATGGAAATTTTAAGAAAGGGGAGGTCAGATCAGGTGTCGTCCTCGTCATCTGACCTCGATTCAAAATTATGCTGTCTGTCCCAAAATGGCCCTAGTGGTGCTTTAAAGCGGCGTGTTAATATAATTAAACTCTATATCCTTCTGCAATATGAAACAAAACATGTCGTTCGCAGGGGTCTGTATGCAGACTAAATGAGTTCGAAATTTCAACGGAGCCTTGACACAATTTTATTTTTGCTATCCGAGATCATAATTGATTGGATGGAGTCATCGGCAGTGCAACTCGTTTGACTGGAACGAGTCTTCTTCCCAAAGTTTAAAAAAATATAGATAGAAACTGAATGTAAAGGAAAAGAAAAAGGAGAGAGTGGAAATTAGGTGAAAGAAAAAAAATGTCAAAATTCTAGCTAGCGCATTTTTCGAGTTCAGATTTTTTATTACTTCAGAACCAATTCTATTGAAAACAAATGTTTGATACAAGAGTCCACCATTTTTGTTTTAATTGAATGCAATTCTAACAAAATATATTTAAAATCTTAAGATTAAATGTCATGATGGCTGGAAAAATGTTTGTTAAACATCCTACTATTATTTTGGCAAAGGTGTTATCAATAATCGATGAAATTTGTAAATTTGGTTAATAAATATAAGTTTATTTAAAGTTCTTTGATTTTAAAGGGTGACCATACGATGGAAGATTATGAAGATGCTGAATATCATGGAATAAAGGAAATTCTTTTAAAAAGGTTTGTTAAATGGGATTTTTACTTTTATGTAGAGTTTCAAATTTCTGTTCCACCAGTTGATATACACGGTGTTTTGGTAAAAAATTTCTTTATCTGCTATTATTAAATACTAGCCGCCTTTGGCGACCAGTCGGTTCGCCAGTATTAATGTTCGCAAAAATTTTCATATAATATTTTATGTAGCTGTGTCTCATAACAGGTTTTTCATCAAAATATTTTTAAACCAAACAAATTTTGGTAATCATATAATTCATTTAGAGTATTATGTTCTTCAGATGTTCTGTTCATTGTATTACTCATTTTTCTCTTTCTATCCGAGCAATTATCGTCCCGGAATTGATATTTTACTTAAATGGTATAGGTAAAGGTCTAAAATTCTACTTATAGAATAATGAGATTCAAATTTTCATAAATGTAAACACTCTAAACAAATACAGACACAATTGGTTTTTCAAGTGATGCGAAAGTTTAAAAACGGCTTGGAAAATGCCGCGCTCAGAGGAAATAATATTGATACACACACATCCTTCTTTTCTTTTCTTTTTTTTTTCTATCCTTTTTTTTTTCACTAATTTTGTTTCTACAAACCCTATTTTCACTCTGTTATTCTTTTTTTTCTTCCCTGCCCAGACTTTATTTTGAGCAGGCATAGATTAAATATTCATACAGACTAATAATAAAAGCATCTATATTCTTTCTTTTTTAAACATCCCGTTATCTAAAAATGAAAACCAACTGACTTCACGCATTTCTTTCTAAACAAATCATTATTTATTACTTCTTGCTATCTCACTCAGTTGGTGTGGGGGGGGGAAGGAAATGAAGATTTTTGGCGGGAAAGTAAGAAAAGTGTCATTTTAACTATTTTCCACGCAGTTTTTTCATGTTTTCTCTCCATAAGAAACATCCTCGTGTCTTAACGAAAATATTGAAATAAAAATTAGCCGAATCGTTCGAGCCGTTCTCTAGTTTTGCGCTTAGCAACGCATTTCGAGAACCATTTTTATTAATATAGATATGTATTGTATTTTTTATAAATAAAATGAACTTTTATGTAAAATGTCGCAATGCATAAATTCCTTTGATGACATCTCCGGCTTGAAATGGCTGGTATGATCATTGTTGTTCGGAATCAATTTATTTTCTGGTAATTCTCGAATGGAATTTTTTTTGACACCAAATTTTCATTTAAAACTAGTTTAATGAAAGGTTTTCGAATTTTCAAAAGATCCTTGTTTCCTATATCCTATCGATATTGACGTTTTCTCTTAGTGTAAACGCCTGAGCCAGGCTTGACCTTGCGCTTGGTAAGTACATCCGCTTAAGTCGCGCCGATGGGAGTGAACACATCTTATCTATTCGACTCTTCGTTAAGAACAACTGCACCAGTTCTTGCCGCATGTTTATCTTCTGAATCTAATACGCCTGTTCGGCTAGCTGGGCATGAAATACCAACACACGAAAATTCATTTTTACATATTAGATTATAATGCAAAATGTACACAAAATCCTCATGTCTCTTGCGGTTTTATTCTTTAATGTAAATGAATTTTTTAAATTATTTTTTGTACAGATTATTACAATACAAAAAATATTTCGGCCGTCTGTAACAATCTGAAAGGATTTTAAAAAGCTACAGAAAGCTTATGCTTTTTTTTCAGTTATTTATTGATAATTTTTAATGGATGGTATTGCATTTAGTCTGACTTTGTGAGTGGCACCTTAAATATGTCATTAAAATATAGAACTGGAATGCAGCCATTTTAAAACAGTGAAATTCTACCTCCCTCCACTGTTGAAAGCAAGCATCCTAATTTTTAATTAATTTTTATTGTAACCCAAAACTTCTAAACAAATTTCAATTATGTTAAGAGAACATTATGCAATTTCAATGATGCAAAAGGCATCCTATTTAAATATCTCCCTGTTTTCGTTTTCTCAACAAATGCGGGCCCCTCCAAATTGTTTGCCTGCGTTACACTGCGCCCGCTCAGTGGAAGGATGTTTTTTATTTAACATAAAATCAGCTATCCAATGTTTCACGGTGTATGTGAAAAAAAAAAAAAAACTCGGGGAAATTTTCTTCAGTAATTTGGATTTTATGACGAATATGTTGTCTATGAATGTAACCTTCGTTTATATATTTTTTATGTTTGTATTTTTGAAAATTCTTAGGCATTTGAATCGAAATTGGATTGTGGCTTGCATTCTTCAAAATAAGTTATATGAAGATGTGGAAAATATAAATAAAGGTAAATTTCATTTTAAAAAAACAACTTGGATTTCTGTATAGGTAGTTTTGAAGTTTGATTAGAAGTTATTGAATTTTCATCACTTCTGTTTTTACGTATATATTCAAATGTTGTCAGTGGTCAGAAAAGTGTGAATCTTAATTCAAATGGCCCGAGATTTTGCAGATCTAGTCCTAAATACGACACGTTTTTCTTCAGTTAATTAAAAAAATCGCTTTCGCTCATAGAGAATTTGGGTGCTTTCATATAAAAAGTTTTAAAAACTTGACATTTTCGATGACGAACGTTCCATTTATTGTATCCAGCATAAAGAGCCACAGATGTGTGTCATGTTGTTTTAAATAGACCCAAAGGAGAAGACCGTCAAAACACTCAGTTATTAATTTATTTCCGTATAAAGAGACTTTTTAAACCTTCAAGAAATGATCCCAGTAGCAGTTATCCTTAAGTATCTAACTCAGGTGAACCTCAGCCGGTGTTGGCTGCTAATAGATTATAATTGACATGCGTTTGAGATCATTGACAGACATTCCCATGATCGACTGGAGGCACACGAGAGAGCATTGCTGATCAGCTGTTGAGTGACAAGTCCAACGACAAAATTAGAGGTGTAAATCGGACGGAAATGTGATATAT
>JAOUZG010046964.1:94990-108142 GCA_026289955.1 Argiope argentata | reverse complement strand
ATATATATATATATATATATATATATAGTTGGTCTAAGAATTGTGTATGGTTTCATAAATTGTATGGATGTATTTTAACTCTTCTGATTTCAAAAGATTTGTTTTCTTATACCAGGGATTCACAACCTTTTCAGGATGAGGGGCCAAAATATGAAAAAGGATCTTGTCGAGGGCCAAAGCAGCACGTGAATGTTAAAACATGTTATAAATTGAAAATGCTGGTTTCTTTTTTGTTTGTGTGGCAATACACATGAATTACAATAATTGCTTTACTTATTTTAATCATTCACATATTATGCAATAAATAAATGAATAAAACATAATATCTTTAAAAAAATATTCCTGCTAAAAAGATGACAACTTGAAATAGAATAATAGAGAAAAACTTTTTGGTAATTATGGAGAGAACAATTTAAATTTTGCGAAAAAAATTAGTAATCAAAACTAGTAAAAATTAATTTGATGGCTGGGACTGAATATTTGAAGTTATTGATTTTATGTGGAGCTTAAGATTTGTTGCGGAAATACGTAGAAAGTTTTTTATCGACTATTCTATTTCTTATTTTTGATTTGCTTAAATTCACTAGTGAGAAAATTTGCTCACAGATGTAAGGGCTATCATAGAAAGCTGCACATGCAGCTGCATTTTGCTTTAAGAACGAAAATTCCTAAGGTAAGTCTTTATAAAATTATAATTTCGGTTTTTCTTTGAATTGATTTTTGAAAAAATCAGAATTCTGAAAATTCATTCAGGCTAACTGCATACTCTCACCCACTAGATTTACATCAACAGAAAATAAAGAAGAAAATATATCAATTTTTGTTTGACACTTTTCAAAACCTGAAAACCGATCATCAAAGCATTAAGAAAGATTTGAATTTGATCCTCATATTGCATTTTCATGCATAGAAATTTTTCTTGCATTTTTTGGCAGTTGGGAAAGTGCGCAAGATTTTTAGTTTTCAGTTGATTTTGAAACAAGCATAACTTTAAATGCCTTTACATTATTTATTAATTGAAAAATGAATTGATTTTTTCCCTTGTAGCTTTGTGTTTGAGTCATTGTAATGGCCGTTTATGTCTGTCAGAAAACCCAAATCATTCTGAAAACTTGCTTCTTTCAACCATTTAGTATTTCTACCATCACTTAGAAATGTAACAATTCCATCAAATGGTTCCATAAAACACTTACGCAAGATTTACAATTATGCCAACACAATTGTTCATGTTTAAGGAAGCTGAATCGCACAAATGTATCTAATATCAAATTGGAAAGAAATTCACTTCCAGTTTTTTGCCCCTTCATGGGAAATATTCCTCGAAGATCTTCCCTAACAAATTTTTTTTATCAATTGCACGAACAAACGCAAGTAATTGGGCCACTGAGGTACGATCTGTAGACTCATCAACAGGTACAGATAAATTTACAAAGTTTTAATTAGCAAATTTTACTTCTTTTTCAATGTCTTTATTCAACTGTTGAATTCTTCTTTGAATAGTCATTGTGTATAAATTTATATATTTTTAAATTTACTTTTTGCTTCAGAACTAAGTTTTTCTGATGCAATCAACAAACACTTACCAAAATCACCATTTGTGAACGGCCGACCTTCTTTAGCGATAATTTCGGCGACACCTAAGCTCACTTCCACATATAAATCCAACTCGGATGCTGTTTTTGAAAAAAAAAAAATTTTACTTGCCTGCTGAAAGACTTTTTGAGATGTCCGATTTTTGGCGATCGTTCATATCCTTTCATAGATGCAAAATGTTTACGCTCCGTCTCATAATGCCTCTTTAAGTTATACTCTTTTACCACTGCAGTCTTGCAAGTACACATCAAGCATGCGACAGTATCGTTGTACTAGATAAAACAATATTTATCTGCCCATGAATCTTGGAATTTCCGATTTTGGAAATCACCTTTCCTTTTCTCTCTCTTTTTACTGAAATATTTCTATATGCTCTCATAAAATAAACGTTACTGGACTAAAAATTCCAAATCAAAAGAGAAAATCTGATCGTTCTGTAGATGCGATTACGAAATAACCGATCTGCTATCAAAACCACGCAGTGTTGTTTATTAGAATGATCGTCGCGATCACGTCGGCGAACTTCTCCTGTACGAAAACTCGTACTCGCAGGTAGCCATGAAGGGAACAAACTGAAATTACGAAGTAAATAAATTTAATGAACAACTGTAAATCATTTATTCCGACATAGAATCGTTTTCGTGTCAGATCCCCCCTCTTTTATTTGAAAAAGTCTCATTTCATTTCAAATCAGCCTTATTTCTTTAACAACATTCGCGGGCCCACTTCAAAGGCCACGTGGGCCATAGGTTGTGCATCCCTGCCTTATACTAAATTAATATGTTTGAGTTTTTTTTAAAAAAAGATTGGGAGCAAAGATTTTTTAGAGATTTAAGTGGTAACCTTAAGATTCTAATTGATAATGAATTTAAGATTTGATTTCACAAGGTCAGAACATTTATAAAATTAAAAAGTCAACAATTAAATGAGGGGGAGGAAGAGTTTCACTTCGAAATACATAAATAAAAGTATGCCAGTTTCTTTTAAATTTTTATTATTCAGTTAATTGTTATATTAAAAAAAGAAAAGAAACTATGTCAATCCGTTAATCCATTTTATATCTTTGGCTGTATGTAAAATTCTCATTCCGCTTATATTGTAATGTATCATAAGATGATTAAATTTTTCAACTTCTGCTTTGTTTCAGCGCCCTGATCGATGATGGAAATCAAGTGCTTTCAGCTCACTGTGATGATGAGACAGCTAAAAAGATTCTTAATATCGACCCCTGTGAATGGCAGTCTCTGGTTTCTTACGTTGAATTTTCACATCAACCTCTGAAATTTTCTGATGTAAGTTAAAAGTTTGTTTAGTAATACAACTGCTCTCCCTCCACAACAATGAATACTTGAAAATTGTGTCAAGTTTGATAATTGATTTTTTTAATGCAATTTTAAATGTTGATATTCAAAAAATAAGATTTTTTCAAAACATTTCATATTTTAAGAGAAGTTAAAATATTTTGTCATTTTATAAACAAAACATATTTTACTTTCACACCAAGACTTTATTGTTTTTTAAAACCTTTTTTTTTAAGATTGGAATTGCTTATATTAGCAATTTTTTCTTCAAAAAAAAAAAAAATCTTTAGCTTAACGTCTAATGAGTTTTTAGTGGTTTTCTTCTGATTTGCAAATATTTTAACATTCTGGCTTCACTATATGAAATTTGTAACATTTATAATTAGTTAAACTAATATGTCCAATATAATTTGAATATTTTTGTAGTATAATTATTCTATATTTGTTTTCATTTCAGAAAGCTTCCAAGAGTAAAATTGCTTTGCTACCTTTCATGAATCAAGTATTTAATATTTATTGTTCTGGCAAAACAACGTCTCGAAAATTCATGTTTAAATATATCTATGTCCCAAAATCTTGTGAGTATTTCTAGTTATTACTCTATTTCTTTAGTTGTCAATTTGTTTGAAAAATCCTTGGAGTATGGAGTATAGAACTATTGTGTTTATTTGGACTAGAGTTTTGTCCCCACTCCACTTTTCATTTAATATTATTTTAAAGAGACTTTTTCAATTTTGATTTTAATTAATTGATTTTGGTATTTTGAACCCAAGGAATACAAAAATTTGAGAAAAAAAAAGAATACAGAAGATCAATCAACATAACCGTGCCTGGGGCCGTAACGAAATGTGTCCTCAACTGCATCAAATCTCACTGTAAATCTCTAAATAATAGATCGTTAAAAAAATAATTTTAAAAAACGCGATTTTTTTTATTCCCTGCTCCCCCCCCCCTTTGAATTTGTTCTGCAAAAATATCTGCCATTCAAATTTGGAATTTCTTACTGTTCCCTGATATCTAAAGGCAGTACTCTTTCATGGGTTTTTTTTTTCCATTTCTCGTTCACTAATTTTTTTTTTTTTTTTTTTTTTTTTGTATTTCTATAATAGAATCATGTTTGTTTAAAGTATTTTTATTTTCCTTTGTTATATATCACTTATTAAAAAACAATTGCTTTCTGAAATTCAATTGTAATTAAAAATTTTAATTTCCTTAGATGTAGTTCTTTTATTATTTTTTTTATTTTAATTGCATTTCAGTTTTATTGAATTACTTTTGTTTTTTTAGTTATGTTTATTTCTAAGTTGATGAGCTAGCACTGCAATATTTTTCTAACACTGCAAAGTAGAAATTTTGACACAAGATTTGGAGACACTTATACCACACATCAGAAGCTGTTGGTTGTAGTGCATGTACATCAGTTTGCCATATCTGTGCAGTATCTATTTCACCCATTCTTGCAGTGCGACCCCCACCTCCCACTTCGAGCATTTTATGTACGCTTAGTGAATTTGCTCTTCAAAATTCTTCATGCAGATCTTTTAAATCCCCTAAAGTGCATAGATTTTTTTGTTTGGCTTGTGGCGCAAGCTTCTTCAGCCATCTACGATGAAGTGCACTTTAGCTATAGTGGTCATGTTATTCGGTGACTGGCTCTAGCGTTGCGGATTCATACCGCAACCATCAGACTCTACAGGTTATTAATAGTTTTAGCATTTTCGTTTTTGTCGAAACCAAAAGTACATAATTTGTTTTACAATAGTAAATAAAATAATCATTAAAAATTAATTTAAAAAATTTGCTATAAAACCATGTATTGTTATAAAAAACGCCCTACATATAAGTGTAAATACGATAACGTAAAAGCTTATCTATTTAGATAAATAAAATTTAATATGTAATTTTATTTCTACAATTGTAGCTTTGCGAGATATTTCAATCAAATTAAAGTTCCGTTTCTGTTCGTCAAAGCATGAAGCACGGAATGTTCACGGAGGGTTTCCGGGAAAAAGCGTAGAAATCGCTCTTATTACTTATTGTTGAATTCTCCCTTCCATTTTCATTTCAAATAATGCATTTAAAAAAAATTGCTCAGTAATTTGTAATATATTGATATCAAATTCTTCTCTTTGAGTTGTATCAAATAACAGATTGAATTTTTTAAAAACTCATTTCATATTAATTGTCTTCCACCTAAAAGGCCAATAACTGAACAAACAAGTTGGTCGCCAAAGGCCACTACTATGGTAGAAATATGCAAATTCGGCTCAACCACTACCTATCGAATGTCGTCTTTTCTGTTCAATCGGTTCGTGAGTTGTTGTGTTCACGATTCCAGACATCGGGTTCGGACTTCACTGGCATGCGGATATTCCTCAAAATCTCGAGATCCAATCGGTTGGCGGTCGGCGTATTGCATATAACAAAAACTTTAAAAAAGTACTTTCTAATTAATTAGTAATTGCTTTAAAATTGTTATTGTCATCATTTTTTAAAAAGTAATTTCACTTTCTTTCATTTAGATTTAAATCCAGCATATGTTCCTTCTGTTTGGTGCAGAAGTGTTGATGATGTTGATTGTCAGACATATTTGCAAAAATTATATTTGAAGGTGAAAAATAATGGTAATAATCTGTCTAAACAATCACATTAAGATTTTTTGTGTTTGATTGCTTTAAGAGTGCGAAGAAAATGAGTTGATATTTTTACATTTTTTTTTAAAGATCTACTCCATTTTTTTTTATAAGAAACATTTCTGTCCTCATATAAAGTTGTTTTATTTTGAACAAAATTATATATTTTTAATGTAAAAATAAATATATTATACACATTGCGTCTGGTGTTTTATTCTACCTACAAAACGTACTTTTTGTGTTTATTCAAACTGTTTGATTAAGTTAGATTTTCTGTGTATTTTTTTTTCTAATGTGGAACCTAACTAATCTCAACGTTTTGATATCCCATTGATATAGCATCATTAATAATTGTTATTAATTAGAGCTCAATTAAATCGAAAAGAATATTCCCGTTTCATAATTGCCTTCGTTTACTAAATTCCTGCCTCATGTGTAGCGCAATACAGTTGTTTGGCTCTTGCACTGTTGGGTCCTTCAATACAATCCCTACGATCTTAAACGAATATTTTTAACTCAATGAACTCAGACTTCACTGTGGGCACTGCATGTATTAAGATGAAAATAAAATACATAATTCAAACTTAAACTATATGGGTAGTAGCGGATGAGAAATCGTAATAATCACGTTGTAAAGTAATTGAAAAATGAAAATGTCAATCATATGCTTTTCAACACCATGAAATTTCGAAACAAACTCAGACACTCTCTCCTAAAATATATTCTTGGGCAGTACAAATCGATTTCAAGTCTTCCCGTTATATGTCGAGATATGCTCATCGGACTCGTAAATTGACAACTAGACAAAAGTGTCTATTTTAACAGATCTTGGCGGAAATGACGTTTTCGTTGGTAAATTTTATTATTTTTACTGTAGGTTCAAACATTTGTAGGTAAGAATTATCAGCCAAATCTGAGAGACAGAGAAAAATGTAGCTTCTGGCAGATCTGGAAGGCCTTTCGATTTGGCGAATACAAGTTCTTCCCGTGATTTCGTAGATTTATGAATTTCAGGTTATAGACGTAGTAAAACAATTTAAATAAAAAAGGAAAAAATGATTACATTAGCAGCAAGATTCGAACAACGCGCACTTCACTTTTTAACAACAATGCTGATAGAGTCCATGAATCGATAACATTGGATTTGCCTTTTATCTTGTACGAATTCAGACTCAAGCTTGAGTAACAGTCTAGTCTAATCATGCGCTGGGATGTCAATTATTGAACGAATTCGAATTTTGAACCATTTAACCAAAAAATAATGTCATAATTATTAATTGGTGCATAAACTAATTTATAAATTGGTATATTTATTGGTAATAAAAATTTGACGCATATTTTGACGCGTTTGCCTTTTTTTAACACCTTCTTAGCTTGATAATACTTTCAAACAACTTAATTCTAAAGAGTGCCAATTGGACTGAAACCTATTTTATGGGTATATTGTAATTAACTACACCAAACTTTTAGATCCAAATTTTCGTCAGCTACAATTATTTTATCGCCCATTTTCAATGCGAGGTCTGTCGAAATATCTTCCAAACATTGTGCCTTTATTCAAGATTCGATCTTGATTGGATAAAGAAAAGAAGAAACGCCTGGGAGTGCTCTCGGGGAGCACCATTCCATCATTTTGGATTCCAGTCGACGTTGCGAATGAATTTTTTTCCTTGTTCCAAATTTCGCAAAAATTATAACATTTTTGTCCCTTCTCATTAATTTCCTCAAACAACAATAGTAAAAAAGAGTGTATTTGGCGCGATATATTTTGTTCTTTATCAAACAGCAAGAATTCAAATTGGACCGTACTTTAAAGTCCTTCAATAAAAATGCATTCTACGTTTATTAAAGATAGACCCTGCAGGCGTTGGAGAAAGGAGGAGTTGAGAAGGAGATAGCGACGCCGAGTGTGGCATTTTTGGTGTAATTGTTTTCTGTCCTCAGGTTTGTAATTGTAGGTTCGATTCCCACGATGAGCAAAAATCTATTTTTCTTTTAAAATTCCGTAATATTTGTAAAGTTCTTTATTTATTTTTAAAAAATATATTTAATGAAACAAATAACAACAGTGGATTTGGTGTGATTTTTTTTAAATATAAATTCATAAGAATTCAAATTGGACAATATACTAAAACCCATCCTTATGTATGCATTACGCCTTTATTCATGATTAGATCTTGCTAATCGGATAGGAAGAAGCAGATATGACACAATGGATATTCGATAAAAGCAAGTTTTCACACCTGCTAGTTACTATATCTAAAAATTATTAATTTTCTAAAAACTTTTTGTGATATATTTCATTTTTTCAAAGTAAAAACAATGAAATATTACGTAGAAATTTTGGTAACTGTATCTACAATAATATAAAAGATTTCCTAAAAAATAAAAAAAGGGAAATGTGGATGCAAAATAAAAACAAACAAACAAAATGTAAATTAATTTTTACGATTATACACCACGCCACTTGCTCTTTGAGCGCATCTTCAAAAATTACCTCTAATTTGAGAACAAGTCTTTTAGTATTAGGTGAATCACTACGAAAGGAAGTTAAATGCATCGGAAAAATTTCTATTCCTTTATTAAATTGAATGCCTGGGGAAGCACATTTGGCATGCACCTGATCCATCCTACGATTCTGGAACGTCACCTGTACCTAATAGGGCAACGATATATTTTCTCATGAAGGAAAGGTTGCCAGACTTTAAAAAATCCAACTTATCCATTTCTTTCCTTACTTTGAAATGGCAAGAATTGGGTTTCATGAATATAAATTTTCTGCTTCATTATTTAAAAGTTCTTTAGACTTTTAAAGATTTGTTGAAAACGTGGCTTAAAAGGATTTTCAGAAAGTTTCAGACTGCAATGACAAATGCTGGACTTAAAATTATTAATAATGGCATAGAAGGAAATAAAATTGAAATCTTTCTATAGTGTTCATAATTTCTATTATTTATCCTAAATATGGGAGTCAAAATGAAGCCGTCAAGTAGCGATATTCTGATAAAAGTAATTTTATGTAAATTAAAATTTTAATCAGATATATACTTTAACTTTCAATGTAATTTTTACTCATGAATGCAATTAGCCTTAATAACTTTATATTATTCAAGAATCTTTATGTTATTCTATAAAAGAATGTTTTAATGACATTTTATTACACAAATTATATGATTGCTACGATGTGTTTTCTTGATTTTCGATTATTTGCATTTTCAAAATATTTCATAATTTAAGGTTGCAAAATTTATTTGTTCTAAAAATAAATATTCCTCAGTTCAGTTTGTAGATGGCGCCATCTTTGCAAATTTGGTTTTAGTTAAATGGATGAATTAATTACTAAAGAATATCTCAATTTTTTTTAAAAGTATTCAATTGTCTTTCTGAGAGCAATGCCTAAGATTCTTAGATGTCAAATCAGATAAGTTGTTTGATATCTTCCTTTTTTTGAAAGGAGATATTTTTTCATTTATTTATTTTAGGGATTATTTTGTTGCATTGCTGCTTTCGTTGCTTGGTTGTCAATATGTCATTATGAGAAATATTAGGATTTAATTAATAGTTAATGTATTAAAAATATTTTCTCATATTTCACTCTCTGAAATTAAACATGTTGATTTCTTAGTAACATAACTGCGCAAAAATTTATGAATGCAATACACGAAAAAGTTAGAAAAAATCAATTCAAAGATTTCATCCTTACAAATACGGAACATCCAGTCTAGCAATTTTTTTTTTCAAAATCTCGATTAATGTTCTTATTGCATTTCATCCTACAGACAATTTTTCCAATTGAAAAAAACCTATCATATCAATGGAAAATTCTGATTCGTTACAAACTCCATATAAATCAGTGAAAAGCATTAATACACGTAGTTATGATTCCTAATTTGAACAACCGTTCAAATTTTCTTAAATCAAGAATTTCATAAAATAAAATTTGCTCTTAATGCCTCTAGGCATACTCTCTCCTAAAGCTTTTCTTCCCTACCTATGAAAAAAAAAATAGAAATCTCAATAAAACTGAAAAATTTATATCAGAATGGTTAAGTATCATGTTAATATAATAGAAATGCGAGTTATCTCACAAAATTAAACCAAAGATTTGTAACATTTATTTCACCCAGGAAATATAGAGTCAGGTGCAGTTAAACTTTTCCTATTCAACTGAGAAGATTAATTTTGAAGAGTAAATTTAAATTATTCCAAATTTAAATTATTTGCTTCGTATTATTTCCTGTCTTTTACAAATAATATAACTATTAAATTCAGCTATAGAATTTTAATTTATTTTAATCACCAACTCCTGAACGCACTGTACATACCTCGTTAACTTATGGAATGTGAAATGTATCGGAAAATGGAGGAATCTCATCAGTCGATTCCTGCTCATGAAAGTATCTGAAAATGAGATATGTGGACATTGCTAATGAAACCGTGAATAGAGGAAGTTTAAGAATCGGTGGAGAGAAGATCAGTAGAGACGCAAATTTTTGCTTTGTCAGTTATTCAATTCAGTTGATTCTCCTCAACCGTAAAGTATAATGAAAATGATTTTTTTTAAATTCAAAAAAACTTATATAATGAGGCTACAATACTAATCAGTCGGTATACAGTTTTAAGAAATGATATTTTAGAGGAAAAAATTTATTCTAACTGGGCATATATTTATATGTATTTGCATTTATTGCATAGACTCACTGGCTAATGAATAAGAAACCTTTGAGATTTGCATTTGAATGCGTGATAGGGATAAAGTATGAAACTTTTTTTGTTATGACGTGGGTTACACTGTAATTCACCTGACACAAACCGTCAACCAAGGCTCTTTCCAAAAGATTTCAGCTCGAACCATAACAGTGGATATGAATGCTTAGTCGAATGCCTGTGAGAAAACTACTCATCTTTGTCCGATACGCAGAAATTCGTTTGCAGTGGGGTCGGGAAAGAAGACACTGGGCACCTGACGATTGGAAACGAGTAATGCTGTTGGATGAATCCCGCCACATCTTATTTTGCACTGATGGAAGGCGTCTAATTTGGTGAGAACCCCACGAGCGACGAATCAATCTTGCCTTACTCGCACTGTGCAAGGGCCTGGAGGGAGTATCATGATATGGAGCATGTTCTGCTGGCATGGAAGTGGTGCCCTGGTGTTCTTTGAGGGTAAACAAACAGCCATGCGATACCTAGATATACTGGCAGATCAAGTGCACCCCGCAATGTTGCATTTTTATCCTGATGGCGATGAATACTTCATGGACAATAATGTAATTATACATCGTGCCTCAAGTGCTCAAAATTAGTTCGCTGAGCATCAGCCTGACTTCCAACATCTTCCCTGGACACCGCATAGCCCGGATCTTAATCTCTTTTAAAATGTGTGGGATGTGACGGAAAGACACACCCGACAGCACTCTCCTCTTCCGTCTCATTGACAGGATCTAAAAAGCTGCATAGCCAATACATGGTATTTTCTGGATGTAAATGCACTCCAGATGTCTATAGAGTCGATGCCCAAAAAATTAGATAAATTATCCGTGTAAAGGGTGGTCCAATAAAATATTGACCTTGGGTTTCTAATTCATTGGCCATTGAGTGTATTTTCATTAAGGCTCTCATTAAAGAATATATCAATGTGACAATTTTACTTAAAATAAAAGACATATATTAACACATGTTTTGATAAATATATTATAGATTTAAATCCATAAAAAGTTGAAGGATATAAATTGTAGAATTTTCCTTTTGATTATCTACCAATCTCGATGCTAAATAAATAAGACTGTAAAAAGTAAATCACACACATTAGATGGCAACGTGGACATCGTATATCATCTCATGAAATATATGCGTCCGGATGTGAGTGAATTTGTTCTCGGCTGTGATGAAACGCCCATTTTCTTTTGTCGGAGGATACCTAGATTTGTCATTCGGTTATTATGAAAAATTCAGCGTAGCCCGTAATTGAAACAAAAGTTGAGAAAACATAAATTACAGAAAGAAATACAATAAATAACTGAAGGGCTCATAGAAATTATTCATTCTGAATTAAACGGGATATCAAGCAGGATATAGTCATATATAGAGTTAGTAGACATGAGTGAAAGTTCAGAAGATGCATATGGATTGTGCAGTTCATCTGAAGCAGACAGTTCACAAATACAGCAGGCACTACCAACAATATACTCATGCATTAATTTGCTTCTTACTAGTGTTGTTGCAGGAATTATGGCAGCACGTTCTTAGATTTTCTACCGGTCAAGATGAGAAATGCAATACCGGTGAATTGATATTTTCTAAAGTAAGATTCCTGCAAGGAAACTGCTGATAGCATTTCACTGTATTTAAAACTTGAAGAATGTGCATTTAATTTTCAACTTAGAATAGAATTGAAAATCTTAATGTTTTCTGTTCCATTTCACACAATCTTAAAAACAAATATTCCCATTCTGATCAGGATGTTGAATCATAAACTTCGTTGGTGTTTGGGGACCTAAAAAATACATTACCAATAAATTATCAAGGAAAAACGAAAAACAGTATTAAAAGTACTGAAGTAAAAATATCAGAAATAATAATTTAATAGTACTTTTACAAATAACTGGCCCTATTAACATCAATCTTATTATTTTTTCCAAAGAGGAAACTAAATACTTTAAATTGGTTTTGTGAAAATATTATTAGGCTCTGGTTTAGTATGATCTGTTGGAATAATATGTAAGCATAAAACTAAGCATTGAAAGAATACAAGATAAAATGGTGACCTTAAATGTTTTAAGGAAGACTATGCACCCATTGATTTTGCTGTTGATACAGCAATAATGATTTTTAAAAGAAAGTGGAAAGATTCTCAGTAGAATAAAGGAAAGATATTTCCAAAGAAAACTTTTTCTTGCCTTTATTTTTCTAAAAAATATCATGTTCCTTATTTATTTCATAGCACAGACATGTAAGGGCTCCGTTTTCCTAGGTATAATTTTCTGTGAAAGTTAACTATGAATTGGAGCTTTTGTCAGTATGATAGTAAAAAGTTGAAGGATAATTTTTTTCCATACATGCATAGTAAATTTGTACATGTAAGAGGGTTGTTAGGGGGCCAAAAGTGCGTCTTGCATCGGAAAGAAATTTCTCCGGTCGGAAGATGCGACGAATTTCTCCAATTCGACAGGCATTTTTATGTGTGCTTATTAATGCGACAGGATTCAGGGGGTCGAGTTACATAGATTGACAAAGAATAAAAGTTTCCCGACCAACGAAACAATGTTTCAATGGCTGCAAAAGGGATGCAATTCGCGCGCTTTTGCTTTGTTGACGCTAACAACGGGCGTGCTGGGGCCGTAATACGTCATAATACGAAGTAAAAACGGGTTTTACGGGGGGATGCAGCCATTCCGACCATCTAAGAGGATTGTTAGGGGACCGAAAATGCGTCTTCCATCGGAAATAAATATCTCTGGTCGGAAGGGGGGAAAGAACAACTCAACACGCATTTTTATGTTTGCGTATTAATGCGACAGGAGTCATGAGGACCCGCTTCTTTCCCCCAGTAAAACCAATTTTCACGTCGTATTATGCTGTATTAGGGCTCCAGCGAGGTCCGTTGTTTGGGTAAAAAAAGCGAA
>JAOUZG010046964.1:44730-80871 GCA_026289955.1 Argiope argentata | reverse complement strand
AAAATCACATTTAAATGATTTACTGAAAATAAATAGCAGAGTCGTGGCCGAAATCATGGAGAATACTGGTTGAATTTTTAGTTCTTTTTATTCCATCACGGGAGCAGGCATTATTTACAAGCGAAGGCGACGTGCACAACACAGAACGTCACAACGGAATTCACGAAAGCTAAGTGTACAAAAGAGGGCGGGAAATCATTATCCCTGGTCTTAAATACCAAGACTTATATCTAAACTAAGAAATGAATTAACTTTATCAGTGGATATTTGATAAATCATTGCTGATTAATTCAAAAAGTCAGTCCTTATATCACATATGCCCAAGTGTTATTAATAAGTGTTATAATGCAATTCTGAATAGGTGTCGAAGGAGTTAATTTGGAACACATTTTTATACCCTTTAATTAATACAATTCCAGGATATTTTTAAAAATAATTTATTGAAAAGGTTATAAATATGTTATAGGCTTTAGCGAAGCAGAAATAGAATGTAAACAGCTTGAAATTAATAATGTTAGGTTATTCTTTTTTAAGGGGTGGAAGGAGGCTCCCCCAAAGGGGCTTAAATTAGAATTTAAATTATTTTCTGAATTTGATTTTCAGATCAAGAGGTCTATCCATACTCTCAGAAAGCATTTATAATCATTATCATTAATTGGAGTTGGAAAAAAACTAAAGAAAAAAATTATAATTAATATAAAAAGACACCAAACAATATATGTGCTTTTATATCTTGAGGAATAAACGAATAAAAAAAGAAATGCAACAGTTCATAAAATATCAAACTTGAGTTTAGATTTTATATGTTGATAGGAACTAGAAAATCAAAACCCATTTTGTACTATTGAACTGATTTAATGAATCTGATTTAAATAAATAATGTAATTTTATTTCTACTAAAATGACATAAAACTTTAGTACTAGCGAGTTTAAAAACATAAAATGACATGAAAGCTATGATGATGACATGAAAGCTATATGAGATTTAAAAAATTTCAAACTTTTATATCTACAATTATTATAATAAAAATTTTATACACCTATAGTTTTAAACGACCAGTTTTCAAACATTATTTCAATTTCCTTCCAGCTATATTGCAAATATTTGACAAATTAACAATTATTTTATAGGTTTGCTATTCTAAAATTTAATATTATAGTTTTTAGTGACAATTTTTAAACGATTATTTAATTATTTTTGACTATATCACAATCAGGGTGGAAAGATTTTTCCATATTTAGTATAAATTATAGTTTGACATAGTATAATATTCAAACAAATTAAGTAGTTCTAAGAAAAGGCTAAAAATGTAATAATTTTTTTATTTTCATTTTTAAAAATTTCAAATATTGATGGTAATTTGGACATTTGCTTGCCTTATACGAGGGAAAACAAAATTTGTTTTATTTTCCGTTCAAGACAATTTTATTCAAATTACATAAATTGTTATATAATTATTCAATTTATTTGATGTTCTCTATATAAGGAGTCTTTTCCCCAACTGAAATATTCGACTATTTTAAGAAGGATTTTTTAAAAGCATAGCTGCTGTTTAAATTTATAATTTACAAGGAAATAAATATTATAATTTCATGCTGAATAATTTAGAATCTTTGAAGCATAATATCTTATCAAATGTGATAGCAAATAAGTGTTAGTAATAAGTATTAAGGAAATGAGTTTGCTTTTAGTTTCATCATCATTTTTAAGATAATTAGATAAAAATTATTTAGCAGTATACATGTGCGTTTTAAAAATTTCTTTGAAATACTTCAACATTGTAAAGTGGTTATTCAATGTATCAATTAAAAAAAACTTGTAAGTATATATAAATAGCTTATTAAGAAAATGCTATTATTCAAATATATAACACAAATCAAATAAATTATTTCAATTCAACAGTTTTTAAAATACACAAAATATTCTCTTTCACACTGCAACTTAAATACAATTTTAACCAAGGATGGTAAGTAGAAAGATTAATATATGCAAAAAAAGTAAGAAAGAGTAACCAATGCATGAAAAAATATTCATATTACCTAAAAGCATTTTATTTCTTCAAGTTTACACTTGCTTAGTTTTTTCAATTCTATTTTATTACTAAAAATTATTTTTCAACTATTATTGAATTATTTTTTGATTATTATTAGTATTATTTAAAAAAATTTCAAATAAAATTTTATTAATCATTGCTTTAAAATAATTTTATAACAATTTTGTTATATTAGCAAGAGTTACAAGGCAGCTCTTTAAGTCCTTGTCAAAAGAATATTTTTCTACTGTTCGGTTTATTCTATCATCTAGATCAGGGATGCACAACCTATGCACCGCGGGCCAAAATTGGCCCGCATAGCCATCGAAGTTGGCCCGTGAATGTTGTTAATAAAACATGACTAATTTAAAATGAAATGAGTCTTTTTTCAAATGAAAAAGGATAAAAATCTGAAAAGAAAACGATTCTGCATCAGAATAAATAATTAACAGTTGTTCATTAAGTTTATTTACTTTTTATTACGAAGCTTTTCAGTTTGTTCCCTTCATGGCTAACGGCGAGTACGTTTTTCGTATAGGAGAAGCTCGCGAACGTGAAAAATTTCCACACATGAAAATGCAGTAAGAGGATCCAATTCAAATCTTTCATAATGCATTTGATGATCGGTTTTCAGATTTTGAAAAGTGCCAAACGAATTATGATGAATTTTCTTCTCCATTTTCTGTTGATGTTAATCTAGTGGATGAGAGTATGCAGTTGGCCTAAATTGAATTACAGAAGTCCGATTTTTTTTCAAAAATCAGTTCAAAGTTAAACCGATATTAGAATTTTATAAAGATTTGCTATTTGAATTTTTATACTTAAAGAAAAATGCAGCTGCATGTGCAACTTTCTTAAAAGCACTTACATTCGTGAGCAAATTTTCTCACTAATGAATTTAAACAATTCAAAATTAAGAATGAGATGAGAATCTTTCTGCTGTTCTACGCATTGCTACAACTAATATTAAGCCCAACATAAAATCAATAACTTTAAATAAATTCATTATTTTTACTAATTTCGATTATTAATTTTTTTCTCAAAATTTAAATTGCGTTCTCTGTATAATTACCAAAATGTTTTCCTCTGTTATTCTATTTCAATTTGCACCCTTTTTAGCAGGAATCTCTTTTTTTTAGGTTTAGGTAATCGTAGCTATAATGTTTGTGTTTTATTCATTTATTTATTGCATAATGTGTGCATGAATAAAATAAGTAAAGTAATAATTGTAATTCATGCGTATTGTCATTAAAAAAACTCCAATGTTTTCGCGTTTTTAATATTTTTTAGCATTTATGTGCTTTTTTGGCCCTCGCCATGATCTCTTTTCATATTTCGGCCCCTCATCCTGAAAAGGTTGTGCATCCCTGAGCTAGATTTATATATTTTTTTGCTCTCCCTTTTTCATCTAAATTTAATCTAACCCCTAATCTAAAATAAACTATTAAAAAGGTATCCAGCGTTCTTAAAGAAAATTTTACTGGTTTACCGTGATAAAAAAAAATCGAATATTTCGGAGATAAGGACCTTTTAATGGGGTCAATTCATGTGACGTCAAAGGTACGTGACATGTGACTTTTGCGCATGGCATTTAAGTTTTCATCCGCAAAGCTTTCCTCGATGAGTCTGTCATTAACGCCCTCCACCAAGTATGAAGCGGATTTTTTGTTTACATTTGTAGCTGTAATTTTGAGTCGTTTTCTTTCTTCCTGTTAAAGTTAAAAGATGAAAGACTGATGTGCTGCTGGATGCTTTAATGCGAAACACAAGTTAATGCCATGATAAAATGCATTTTTTTAGTTTCCTTTCAACAATCCTGACATTGGTTGTTAGCTTTGGAATGGAAGGTTGTTGTTTTCGAAGTTCTAATATGCGCCGTTTATTTTCAAGAATTCATTTAGTGTGTTTATATTCACAAAATGTTGAAACCCAAAAACTGTTCCAGTAATTTTTTTTAGAAAATCCTCTCAAAGGAAAAGAAATTGGTACGTGTATTGCTGTCTAAAACAAATGGGGACAATTAAACAAAATCTTCAATGCATTTCTAATTTTCTTTATTTACATTTGATGGAATTTTCTGATAATTTTGAATATGCTTAGAAGATTTTGAAATATTTACATGAATATTACATTACATTTATCCTACAAAATCTTATCTAAATTTAATTGATGTAAGTAAACAAACTTTTATTGTAAAAACTATCTCTCTTAACTGAAAATTAGAGGCTTTAATGCTGACTTGGGTGGAGGTGACTAAATTTCTTTAAGATTTATTCAATAAATGGATCTTTTCCAATTACTGGAAAATTCAATTTTTGTATTGATTGTTAACAGCATTTATAATTGATGTATTGTATTAAAAGTGCTCTTAATTTGGTAAATGGAATGCTACTTACTTTAATGCTACTTTTTACTGAAATAATTCGCAAATTACAAAATGAAGCTCAAAATTCTGTGAAAAAGATTCATTCCTGAGAATATTGTTAATAATATTAAAATGAGGGCATTGAAAAATTTCACGAAAGAAAGGTTTTTCTCTGTATATTCTTCTTTTAATTTTGAAACGGATCTTCAAAAATTAAATATGTCAAAGCATCCATTTGATTTTTTTGAAAAAAAATTAAAAATCCAGTTGATTTTTGAAAATAAAACTTCAGATTCATTATTGACTGCATAGAAACAGATGAACCCAACAGAACAGCAAATGATTTCCAGTTTTTATAAAGAAGCTAATATTTTAAAAGATATGATAGTCATAATACTTTCAAGATCTGTCAACTTCATTTCACCATTACATTGGGATAGCATATCTAAATAGGAATTTTTTGAAATTAAAAGCTATCTGATGGATGTATTAGAACTGAATGATCTTGTGATGACAGATAAAAGCTTTCAAATTGAACAAGAACTTTAAAAAAAGGATATAAGTTGAAAATAAAATTTTAAATCACTGTACTCAGTTTAAAGTCACTGAAAGAATTGATAACTGCTGGATATCTTATATAATATTACAGTAGAAAGAGCCATTTCAAAAATTATAATGAATAAATATTTTGTAGGGGCTGTCCTTTATATGTGCTTATATAATATCAATTACTTGCATGTTGTATAACTTTCAAAGACCATTAATTAACATCAAATAATTTTTTGTATTTGTTTTTTAGTTTTTGGCATTATAATAAAATGCATTTTGGGGTTTTTACTTTTTGAGTGTGAACCTTAAAGCTTTCTTTTTCTTGTAGTAATTCATATTATTGTTTTATTGCCATGTAATCACATCTAATAACTTAAGAGCAAAATGGATGGGTACAGAGATCATTATTACTAGTTTTTCAAATACATTTGTTTATTTGTAATAGATTCAAGTCAGATTTATGTCAGGCAACTATTGCTATAGTTAGAATGAAATGTCATTAGTTTCTTTATTTAAACTGAAATTGATTGTTATCATAATATCATGCTATACTATTGTGCACTTCAGTGATTTCTGTTAAAAAAAATATTGGTCTTTTCATTGAAAATCAACTTCTGTAGCATTATTTGTTATATATTTTTTATTTCTAACTTCCTTGTTACATGAATTTTTCATTTTTTTCTACTTTAACCTATTAATTTTGAATAATAAAATTCTATAAAAGCATATTCTTTCAACTCCTCTTTATAACCTGTTTTACTTTTATATTTGTATTTATCGTGATCTTATTCTTGCTTATTAAATTTGCTGTATTGTATGTTTAATTTTATATTCGTTCTGAGTAAGTTTTATCAATGCAACTTTAAAATTTAAAAATACATTTCAGATATGTTCTGTTTTAAAACTGTATTGTTCGATATTATGTTTTTATAGGTGATAAAGAAAACGTTGTTCAGTATTCAGGTTGTTTCTGTTGAATAAAATTGATTTCATCATTTTTGACATTCTTGCCATACTATGTTTATATTCTTTGTGTCTAGAAAAAGAAATGTTGATAAACAACTTTTGAGTTGTTTTTTTTTAATTGGTAAGAGCACTAAAACATCCATTTAATCATATTTTTTAAAAATAATTATCATATGTATTTTATCTTTTTTAAAATGTGTAAATAAAAATTATAAAGGCATAATTTTATTTGTTTGTCCTTTAATGATTTCTATAAGTTAAAATAAAATAACTGGTTCTGGTTGCATAGATTTTAAAAAATTGTATCTATACCTTTTATAGTTCATAATTTGCAATTGTAAACAAAATTTATTACATACATAAAAAATTTGAGCTTCATGTTTTTTTCTTCTGAGCAAACTGAAAACATCAAAGTCTCAAATAAAAATCATTTACTTAAGAAAGTCTCTTAATAAAAATTACTACTTAAGAAAAAAATATATATAATAATTTTATTGGTAAGCTTACAAATTTTAACTTATCTAAGAGTTATATTTATTTTTAAAATTTATATTTATAAAATTCAACCTACAGAGGATAGGTTCTTTTCCCTTTGATTTATCATTTAAATTTTTTTTTAAAAAAAAGAAAATATGTAATTTTTTAAAAACACCACCATAGCCATTTATCAAAATGTATCTTTTGAACTATATATATATATATATAATATATGGAAAAGTAAAGAATAAAAGGGTAGCAAACAAATTAAAAAGTGATAATTAATTAGACAAAAAATAATTGCATTAAAAATACTAATTGAAATTTTAGGATAAGAAATAAAATTACAATACTACAAAAGTTTATTGAAAATAATTCACAATATTAAATTTTAAAACATATGAAATTTTTTTTATAATTATTCGTTTAGAGTAACATTCAACTGCAACAGCTGACTGCAATGCTTTCACCAACGTTATCGGCAGACATCCCGAGATGCGCAGAACGGTTGAAAATTGAACAGAATCGGTTTGTTTGGTACGTGACACGTGACCCATGAATTGACCCCATTATATCACTTAATCTTATCAATGCGAGAAACGTGCATTCTCTTTAGCCCCTCTAGATGCACGCCAAGTTTTCCTGCCAAAGGTGATTAAATTGCAGTAAACCTACCATGTGAGCGCAAATGACACCCTCTAATGAGTTAGCGTTAATGAGACTGAGCGCAAGTGACACATTCCCAATAAATCAATGACATTCGTGTTTCGAATGATTTCGTTATCTTTTATCAATTCACCATGTTCATTCCAGGAATAACTGCGTGCTTTCAATTTCTCCGCAATGGGAGGTATAAATTTTTGAAAGTTCGCAGGAACAGAAAGAATAATATCACGTAATGTGGGATCTTCCTTCAGAGGCGTTTTATTTCTTCTTTTAGAAGTTGACTATTGCTCTTCCGGTTCTTCTATTGTAACTCGCAGTGGTGGTTTGGGCGCACTTATCACACGCTGAAATTTCATCAGTAATTGTCTTAATAATTTTGTTTTTGCATCATCTGAATAATTTGATTCCTGAAGGAGATTTAACATTTGGTTTTCGATTGAATGCACTCCAGATTCCAACGTCTTAGAATAGTAGGATGTTGCTACTTTTTCAGGAACTATAGCCATTCTTTTTGCCATTGTTAGGTTTTATGCTGTATATTAGATACGACTGCCCATAGCTTTTCCAGCAAAGCCTGCTGCAGGAAGAATGATTGGGAGGAAACCTCCTGTTTGGTTAAGTAATTTTTTTCTTTTTTTTTCTAATGACACTTTTTTATTTACAATTTTTCTTATAGCAGTTTTATATTTACGCAATATCTTTACATTGATTTTCAAATTACCAGCCAAGATGTTAAGGCAAAAAAAATGAGAGGCAACGGATTTGAAACTTATTGGCAGTTCGTATGATTGCTCTTTTTTGTGCTGGGGATGCACTCAGCAATAATTGCAATAAGTGATAATGCTTCTTTACTTTTTTTCATTTTATCGGTATATAAATCCAATAGAGTCCATTAGCATCAGGAAACACACTCTCTCTGAGCCTACATTTTTCGTCTGTTTTCGGGTGAAGATCCACCAACAAATGGTTGGAATTGCCGTGAGTGCTCTTTTTGTAAGCGTCCACAAACGCTGCTGCTTTGCTTCCGCACACTTGCCTCGCAAAACACTGGATCTCTCCGACATCGCGATTGTTTCTAAACAGTATTACGAATTGCGCACTCAGACTGATGTCTCGCATCACTTTATTTCGGGGGAATCGATTTTGCGAAATCAAGATGACGCTAAGTCTTGAATGATGAGCTGTAACAGTGAACAGCTCAGCGATTATTTCATTTAAATCGTTCATTAAATCATCTATTATGACTAGACCCACTTTCAAACTTTTCTGGGAGACCTTGAACAAACTTAATTCCTTTTTCTTCGGCGAACCATTGCTGGAAAACGTTATAGCACTATATAATATATTTGAATTCATAATCGCAAGCTTTGTTTGCAATCATTTGTCTAACAAGAGAGATTTTCCCCGATTGTGAAGCCCCCACACGATGGATATTTCCACTGGAACATTGCTCGCAAACTTTCTGAAATTTCTTCTGAGGCAGTTGAACTCCTAAAAAAACTTGCCGATAAATATGCTGAATTTACGTTAAAGAAGTATCTTATGTCGTGAACGTTTTCTCCGTGATTTATGCATTCATGATAAAATAATTTCCTGCCAATATGCTTAGAGCGAAAACACGTGCTGTTTTTAATGTCAATTTCATTTGCTATCGCGTCTGTATGATTTGATGAGATAAAAATTAATTCTACAGCAGCTAGTGTAATTAATACAATCAAGCCCAAATTTTTTCCGTCCATTTCATATGTACGCTAAGTGCTTAAATGACTCTTTACGCAATTGATTTGACGCCCGATTTGGCCTCCGGAGAATGCCACACGAGCGTCAATCGAACGGGTAGCATAGATATCGATATAAGATTCGCCCTACCTTTGCCGGAGAGAGTCAGTTTAATTGTTTGCGCTCAGTGCAGAAACACAATCGAAATCAATAAGTCGAGAAACGTTTTCACCGATTATTAATTTCGAATTAGCAAAGAGAAAAAAAAATGGATACTCTAACTTTATGCCGTCTCGCATGCTGCGATAACAATATTAGAAGTTTTGGAAGAGTGTTTGCATCTGATAATCTAAACAAGTGTGGAGATAAATTGTCATCTTTTATCGTTAATTTGGATCCTAAGCATCTTCCGGGGAGTCATTGGGTCGCCATCTTCTTTCGAAATGATATTGCATTTTATTTTCACAGTTATGGTTCTCGTCCTATCAACAAAAATATAATGCAGATTATAAAGCAAAATTCCGCAACAATTCGTTTCAATTCATTTTGTTTTCAAGACGATTCTACTACGAGTTGTGGCTATTTTTGTTTGTACTTTTTACATAGATTTAGTAGAAATTTGCCCTTAAGTGATCTGAGTAATTGGAATAAAAAACAAAATGAGATTTTTATCAAGCGATTTGCGAACCAAAACTTAAGTTTGAGTACTTGTTGCCATGATTACCATTCCGACGGACAAAGCTGTCAAGCTCTTTTAAATATGATTTAATGTTCCGACGGCTCTTAGTAGCAAGATTTCGTTTGATACGGTTGTTATCATGGAGCGCTACGGTTATTTGATAGCTGATTCTAACGGGAATGATGTATACCACACTCATGTTGTTTTGTATGGGGATGTAGAGCTTTGTGTAAAGCAAGGCATAAAGTAAAAAGTTGAAAAAGACATTGTCTATTTTAAAATATTGAAGAATTCCGATGTTGTGAAATATTTGCACGATGGTGTAAAGGACCGCGAATATTCTTTCGCCTATCTTCAACAAGCATCGCCTTCGGAGCCCTATTGTGTTTACTATGGGGCTTATAAGATTTACGACGATCTCTTTCGCTGCATTATCGATGCCAAAACCACCGATATAGCTGTTACAGACTGCGGCAAAACAAAAATCGGCTATTTTAAATTACTTTCCGATGATGAACTTGTTGTGGATCTCCATGCTGCTGTCTAAAGACTTCTTCGTCTAGTGAAAACAATAGAACTATTATGTATTTGACATTCATGTCATCCTGTAAATACTATTTTTTGTGCCTTTTAAAAAATGTAACCACTTCATGTGAACTTGTGCACTAATAAAATAATTGTCTGAGACTATTTTTTGTTTGTGTGCTTCACTTAGTTTCCGTTTTTTTTTTTCTATTTTTCAACCTCTCAAAAAATATGACACACGCATTGAGTCGCAGGGAGAGGGGAGAGAGGCAGACAATGTGGAGACATCTAGAATTAGAAAAAGAATAAAACACAGTGTCAGATCGGGATCGCGTCATTCGTGCTCTTAGCATCAGACTCGATCCGACGAAAAAGAATCGAACTATGGCAGTGCTAAATAGCGAGGTTGATTGGGTATCCTTTTCAAAGGAAAATAAGCTTACCGAAAATATTATTAAAAGTTTATGCAACCAAGTTAAATGGGATCTGATTTCTTGTTATCAAATTCTCTCCGAGAATTTTATATTAGAGTATAGAGATAGTGTGGACTGGGAAGCAATTTGCACTTATCAAAAGTTATCCAAAAAATTTTTGAGTGAAAACCAATCCCTGATACTTTGGGATTTTATTTCGCAATATCAATCTCTGTCCGAAGACTTCATTCTTCGATTCAAAAATAATGTCGACTGGAATTTTTTCCAGATTTCAGAAATTAAGTAGCCATTTCATAATCAAAAATGTGGATCGTTTGGATATGGCTCTGGTTTCAAAATATCAACATTTATCAGAACATGCTATCGGCGTTCTGGAAGACGTGGTCGCCTGGGATGAGATTTTCAAAAGCCAGAATTCAACATCACAGTTCATTGTCGAACATATTGACAGAATATCCGACTGCGATGCTCTTCAAAACCAGCATCTTGCCGAAGGAGTTATTAATACCATTTTCAAGCGTCAAGTTCTCATTTTACTCAGCAAGATTTGTGCAAAAATTTGAAAACATTGTAACTATCGTATTCTAAATGTAGAAAACAAAAAATTATGAATTTGAAATAAAAAAAATAGATGTGTCATATGCGTCTCGTGCCTTTGTTGCAAACCCATAATGATCGATTGCCGTCTGCACGATAGATGCGAAAATTGAACTCGCGTTTTCCACCTGCGGAGGTCACTAGACCGAAGCGCGGAACCGAAAGGTTGCTTTTCTTCCAGAGCGTGGGCAATCGCGTCATAATTAAATCTTTGGGCACTCGAAAAAAAATCTCTTTTTCGTTCGCGAAGCTATTTCCATGTTAATTAGTAAATGTCCGCAGATGTATCGCTTCGTGCTGGTTGAATGTTACTAAGCATGAATCATGACATGCTCCACCCTCCTTCCGCTACGTACATATAGTAGACCATCGGATAATATTTTTATTCTATTCTTACTAGCTATACTTCTGTGTGTGCGTGTGCCTCTCCCTCCTGTAATCTACGATGGCCAGCATAAACGGTAAGCGTTCAAAATAATTGTGTTGTTTCTCTCGCATCTGTTTCTCACTCTATGTGATAAGATTAAACGTTTTTTTCTTTCATAACTTTTTGGAGGGATATTTTATCAAATTTTCATTAGACTTTTTTTTTCTAATTTTTATAAGACTCTCTTTAAAAAAAAGAAAATGATTCTCTTCGAGTTTTGTGAGAAAAAGGCGTTTGAAATCTATAATGCGTATAATAGAGTTCGTCGAAACTAATTTTCGCTTTTTTCTGTCTTTTCGTTTTCTCCGATCATACAGAAAACGCAGCTTTGATTTCGCCGACAACGCCGAAGAAGACTTTTTAATCTGCACGCCGAAAAGACCAAAGAAACCTTCTTCCAAATCAAAATACGACCTCGATTTGTCGATGTTAGCTTATGTAAAGATCTGTCTTTTTTTTAAAAAAAAACTTTCTCTCACTCGCTCTCATACAAACATGCTTTTTAGTATGCTATTTTTTTTCTCTGCTCCTGTAACGTTTCTTCTCAACGTGTGAACTATTTGCTCTAGAACATTTTAACTTATAAAACATCAATGTGTTGTTATATGCATTTTTTTCTAATTTTTAAGAATGTTTAAAGTATTTTTTGATACAGTGTTGTTTATTCATTTTTTGCAAAATGTATGGAGAGCAGAGGGCGTTTTCTGGAATGATTATTATCTCTCGCCGTTCAGAGGATACTCAAGAACGCTACGTGCTCTCGGGAATTATGTAGATCCCCACGATCTTTACCGCGACACCCGATCTGTTATTCATGATATTTTAAACACAGATGTCATCTTAAGATTGAGGCTTATCATCTGTTTAAGTATCGTGTTTTCAAAATGGAACGACCGAGTGGAGGAAATAACGCGCACCTTTTATTTTTGCAGCACTGCTCTTCGCATTCTCTCAAATTTGGACATTTATCCCTCCATTGATTCTGCATTCTCTAAAATGTTTGATTCAATTGAAAATTTTGTCCGAAACGGCAGCGGTTGGCAAATGAAGAACATTCCAAGCATTGATTCACAAATTGGACACTATCGAAACTTAAGAGGAGGGTGTAAGAATGTTTGCTTGCCGACTAAAATAATAAATAAAAAAGCTGTACTCAGCATTAAATGTAACGATAACAAATGCTTTCTCTATTCGATTTCCGCAAAACTGTATCCTGTCAGAAACAACGAAGATCGAGCTTTTAAATATAAAAATGGTGTAAAGTATTTTAAAATCAAAAACGTTAAATTTACTATGCCCATTTCAAAAATTAGTTAATTTGAGAGACTAAACAATTTAAGCATTAGCGTTTTTGGTTGGGAAGAAAATTAAATTTTTCCGATGTATTTTACTAAACAAACAAAAGAATATACCACCATCGACTTGCTTTTCTATGAAAAGCATTTTTTCCTGATCAAAAATTTTAACAGACATATGGATCAAAAGAACGATATACACTTTTACTGTCGAAAAGGTTTAAGCGGGTTTTCTAGACTGGACACGCTAATTTCGCAAAAAGTGCTTTGAAACCCCAAGAAGTATCTATGCCTAAAAAAACAACTTTGAAATTTTCTAATCTTGCTAAAATGTGAAACTTTGCATGTTTGCAGACTTTGAGAGTTTAACAAAAAAAAAAAAAGTACATACGGTCTTGCCTCCTCCTCGACTAGCTACTGCGTAATAATAGAAAGACATGGAGCTATTAGTTATACCATTATCGTAACCGACGTCGAAGACGATGTTGTCTTTCATGAATTCGAAGTAGGTGAAAATGTCATTCCGAAATTTTTAGACACGCTGAAGTATTTATCGCAAAAACATCTGAAAAAATGCACGACATAGCACCCATGATTGTAAACCCCGATTCGACTTACGATCCGAGCGTTTGTCATATTTGCAAAAATAAAATAAAATAAATAAATAAATAATAATTATTATTAAGTTTGGTGAAATACGCGTTCGCGATCATTGCCATTTCGGACATGGTCATATCAGATGACTCGGGCACCAGTCATGCAAATTAAATTACAGAGCTACTTACTTTATTCCAGTCGTTACACATAACGCTAGCGGCTGCCGAGTAGAGAGGCTTTTTCTAATGTTTTAACTAATGCGCCAATCGTCGAAGAAGAACATAACCACTCACGGTTAGTCTTTTAAAAATTTAATTGTAAAACGTTGTCAGACTTCTTGGAACTGCATCAAAATGTCGACGCGGTAATGCTCGCCAAAGTTATCATATCCTTCCGAAGAACCGCGAGGCAGTATTTATCAGCTCGATCCCGTTCATTTTGTCACAAGCGCCGAGCTTACATGGAACGCCGGTCTAAAATTCACTAAAGTGGAATTGCGACTTCTAAGCAATGTTAACGATTATATATGGTTTGAATCTCGGATGCGCAGAGGAATTTATTTAGGAAAACGATACGGAAAATTAAACAACCCTTATATATCCGAAACTTAGGACGAGAGTAAACCGCATAAATATATATTAGCTCTAGATGCAAATAATTTTTACGGACAAGTTATGAGGCAACGACTTTCCGTAGGCAATTTTTCATGGTTCAGTTTGCAAGAAATTCAAAATGTTAGCGTTTTTGACTATAATGAAAATTCGGATGTCGGATTTATACTCGAAGTCGATCTGCATTGCCCGGAAGAGCTTCAAAATAAGACAAACGACCTGCCTTTCGCGGTAGAAAATTTAAAAATCGGTTTTGAAATGCTCTCTTCCTACGCTAAAAAACTGTGTAAGAAATTTAATTTAAAACACACTTTTCCGTGCAAGAAACTCACTCCGAACTTTTACCCGAAAAAAAATTACATAACTTACTATCTCAATTTACAGTTTTATATCAGAGAGGGTATGATCGTGGACAAAATTCCCAAAATACTAGCCTTTAAACAAAGTCCGTGGCTTAAAGATTACATACACTTTAACAATGAAAAAAGAAAAGCTGCGACAGACGAATTTACTCGTTCGTTCTGTAAGAAATTAAACAACCCTTTTTTCGGTCGCCTCATGCTTAATCAAAGAAAAGAAATTAATGTTCGAGGATCGGTGACCGAAAAAGATTGTAAAAAAATCTTTCTAGTCCTCTGCTCGATTATTTCGAACCATTAAATGAGAGTTTGATTTTGTTTAAAATGCGTAAACCCAATTTGATTCTGGATAAGTCCATTTATGGTAGATTTTGTATACTCGAACTGTCTAAACTTCATATGTATCAATTATACTATTCCAACTTTAAAAATGTGTATGGTTCCAAATGCAGTCTTCTTTACATGGAAACCGACTCTCTTTATATTTCAGTAAAAACAGACGATGTTTTACTCGATATGAAAACTAGTTTGAATAATATTTTTGATTTCAGTAACTACTCTCGCGAGCACTTCTTCAGAAGTTTCTTCCGAGGTCGATTGGAATTTTTAAAAAGTGAAGCCATTCAACCCATACGAGAGTTTGTAGGACTCAAAGTAAAAATGTATGCATTTTCGTATGAAGATACTTGTAAAAAGACTGCTAAAGGAGTCAAAAAGTCTACTTTGAAAAATTTTACTTTTGAATCGTATAAAAATATTCTATTTGAAGAATCTTATGCCAGACAATCGTAATGTTCGATTGTCTCAAAGAAACACGAATTGCACACCGTTATTCAAAATAAAATTGGACTTTTTGCCTTTTACGATAAAAAATATCTTTTAGAGGGATGTATTTATTTCTAGCTTATGGCCACTATCTCATTGAAAATGAAGACGATGAGGGGTAAACGTTGTTTCTCTTTTATAGTCAAATAATGGAGGAGGGAAAAATGCTTTTCTAACGCTCATATATATCTTATAGTGCTTATTGTGTATCTTGGCTAACCCTCAGGTGCTCGAAAAAACATGCTTTAATATTTTTATATTGTCTCTTGTCTTATTGTATTGGGCTAATTGTATTACATCTTGGCTCACTCGTAGGTGGTGGAAAAGGCGTTTCAGTGTAAAACATTTGTATATATCCTATTTGTGCTTTATTGTATTGGTGGCGGAACCATTGTCTTATTGCGTATTCAGTGTGCTTGTCCCATCTGACTCTGCTTACGATAACCATGCTCTGCTTACTGTATTCCATTGTCTAATATGCATTCAATAAAGATCCAGGCTCTCCTCACGGAGGTCTGAGGAGTTGTGTTTATGACGGTTGTGATTTTTGACATTCATCCGTCATGCAATACAACTCTTCAGGCTGTCGAGTCAGCCGATGGGCCATCAATTCCTAGATCTCAGAGAAGGCATGGAGAACTATGTTCTTGACGGTTGTGATTTTTTGATATTCAACGGTCATGTAGCATAGATCTGCAGGTGGTCGAATCAGCCGGAGGATGCAAACGAATCGAAGAGTGTGACCGCGATCATTTCTTTGAAATGGTATGATGTTTCTTTGATTTCAAAACTCTATTTGTGTATTACGAACTTGGGATACCTATCAAGTTCCCGAGTCGATGTCGGAAAAATAACTGATACCTTTTTATTATCATTATTTGCTATATGAGAAATCTTAATATTTTTTACGAAACTCGAGTGACAATCTCATTCGAGTCATTGTGTATATGCTTGACTTTTTTTGAAGAGTGTGACCGAGTTCACTTCTTCCGATGACATAACTATTTATGCTGATTTTTGGATGTCAATGTCTCATGACCTTCTAAACTCGAAATCATAGATGCATTTGACAAACATATATTGTGTATAATTTTATTAACAGGTCTCCACAGAATGGATGGCCTGTAGGTTACTCCCCCAGCAAATATCTTCTTCGTAGCATTTCATATTTGTTGGTGGGTTATCCCATAGGCTAAAGAACCACAGAGGAACAAAAAAAAGTTGATTCTTGCTGCCGTTGCCGATGCAGTCGCAGTAAAAGGTAAAGTGTTCATAATATACGTACGCATACTTATCTCCATAGCACCTGCACGTTCACTACCTTACTAATCAACAGTCCGACATTGACACCTTCCTACGCAACTCGGACCGTAGCATATCCCAACACCAACCCTCTCGCAATCAAAGGTATCCAAATATGAATAACCACGCAAGGAGGACTCCACAAAACTTGCTCATTTCTGGATACACTCACCACAGCAACACGCAATCGCCCATATACAGTTATTAGCAACAACGGAGGGTATCCAAATGTTAACGAACAGAAAGGGGTACCGAAAAAACTTGATCTTACCTGGATACACCGAGAACATTAACACACAATTCCCTATATCCAGATATAAACACACTCAGAATGTATCCAGATATTAGCACGTTGAGAGGGTATCCAGATGTTAGTACGGTAATACTACTGCTGACCCCTGTCATATTAATGCGCAAGCATAATAATGCGTGTTAAGTTGTTCTTTTCCACCCTTCCGACCTTAGATATCTATTTCCTATGCAAGACGCACTTCCGGCGACCCTATAAAGCCTATTATATTGTCGAACAGGTGCTTTCCCCTCGTAAAACCTTATTTACGTCGTATTATGACGTATTAAAGCCCTAGCAACGCCCGTTGTTAGGGTCAACAAAGCGAAAGGGCACATATTATGCAGCCGGGTAAACAATACTCGAGAACCATCTAACCTTTGTCAGACTGTGTAGCCCGACTCCCTGACCCCTGTCGTATTAATACGCAAGCCTAAAAATGTTTGTTCAGTTGTTCTTTCCCCTTTTCCAAACTGAAAGATTTATTTCCGGTGCAAGGAGGACTTCCAGATCCCTAACAACCCTCTCGTATTCTCCAAACGGGTGCATTCTCAACGTCAAACCCCTATTTACGTCGTATTATGACGTATTAAGGCCCTAGCAACACCCATTTTGAAAGTAAATAAAACGAAAGCGCGGGTATTGCGGCCCCCTGCACCCGTGTAAACATTGTTCTAATGGTCGGGAACCCTCTACCTTTGTCAGACTGAGTAACTCGATCCCCTGATCCCTGTCGTGTTAATACGCAAGCATAGTAATACGTGTTTATTTGTTCTTTTTCCCCTTCCGACCTCAGATATTTATTTCTGATTTAAGACGCACTTCCGGCCCCCTAAAAAGTCTATTGCCGTAAAGGCTCCCCCCCCGTAAAACCCGTATTTACGTCGTATTATGACGTATTACGGCCCCAACTGTTGCGTCAAGATCAAACTTCGTGAAAGGTAAGTTTCTCTTTTCGGAAGTGGCGACAAGAAGTAAAAAAGAAATTTTTTAAATATGGCGAAGGAAAAGCGTTGAATGTTTGTGCTGTGCTGTTTTGGTTTAAACATATGTTATTGTTTGTTTCTTCTGCATTGTCATCTATCAACAAAACTGCCTACATTTATTTTCTAAGTCAATCCTAATAGGAACTACATTGCTGGCGCCCCCGGGTGGGCAGTTTCGTTTTGAAGATTGATACCGGTAAGAAATTTGAATTTCCATTTTGAAGTTGCTGATATCTTGAATATAGACATTTATCATTAAATTCACTAATTAATTAAGATAGTAAAGATTGAAATTATTAAACGAAATAAAACAGCACAGCGTGCTTCTTTTACGAAAGCATATATTAAGTTAGAGAATATGCTGATTAATGAAAATGCTAAAGCCGAAGAAATTGAGATGTGTTTACATTTGCTAAAGCAAAAAACGGACTCTTTAGAGTTAACGCATAATCATTACTAAGATGCTCTAACTGATGAAACAGAATTCCAAACTGAATTTAACATTGTAGAAGATTATAGAGAATAGAATTTGAGAATAGAATTAATGTCTAAACGAGTATTAGAGATTATAAAGAAGAAACAAAATAATGACGAAAGTAGTAATTCTGGCGATAATTCTCATTTGGCTGGTATAAAACGGTTTCCTTACGACTTCCTGAAATTGAACTGCATAAATTTGGCGGTGAACTGAGAGATAGGCTAACCTTCTGGAATCAGTTAAAAAATATACACGGAAACAAAAATTTAACTGATTGTGATAAATTTCATTACTTAATTCAGTCGACAAAAATTAAGTCAGAAGCTAGAGAGCTTGTTGAATCTTTTCCTATTACTAATGAAAACTATCCTTTGGCGATAGAAAGCTTAACTGAAAGATATGGAAGAAAAGAATTATTAATTGATTTTTATGTACGAGAATTATTAAAACTGGTTTTAAATAACGCTACTAAAAAGAAACAAGATTCTTTAAGTGGTTTGTATAATAATCTTTCTACTCAACTTCGAGCTCTAAGTAGTTTAGACGTAACTACGGATCAGTGCGGTATAATATTATATCCGCTAGTCGAAATTTCGTTACCGGCCCATATATTGCGATCATTTGAAAGGCAAAGAAAAAAATAATGAATCTGAACAGGGTGTGTCAACACTTGATGCTATAGTTTCGTTTCTGAAGAGCGAAGTGCAATCTGAAGAAAAAATAAAATTAACTAGATCGGAAATATTTCCCTCTGAGAGGGAATGTAAATACTTAGCAGAGGACCGACGCTCGCTCCCGTCTACTGCTGAATTATTCATCCAAGAATCTAACGGAGCATGCGAGTTTTGTTTAAAGGATCATGCAACTCGCTTTTGTAAAAAGGCGTTTTTTATTCCATTAGAAGAAAAGATCGCAATAATAAAAAGGAAAGGATTATGCCGAGTCTGCTTGACTAAGGGTCATCTTGCTTCTAAATGTCGATCTTTAATAACGTGTCAATTGTGCTCTAAAAGACATTTAAAGTTCATGTGCCCGAATGTTGGAGGTAATAAATCTGATTCGCCAAAGCAAAATGTAAATGACAAAAATATTAATGAAAAAATAGTTGATTCTTTACATTCCCAAGCAACAAATGAAGTTATTTTACAAATTCTTGTTGTAAATGTGCATGGCTTCAAAAAACAACGTCAGGCTAGAGCTATTATAGATACAGGATCTCAAAAATCCTATATTTTGAGATCTACTGCTGAAAATCTTGGTTTTGATTTCTAAAGAGAAGAAGAATTTTGCCATTCCTTATTTGGCGGCACCAAAACAAGGATGTATAAACACAATTGTTATAAAATTTATTTGAGTAGTCATGATGGTAAATAAACTTGTAAATTAGATGCTTTAGATCATGATGTCATTTGTAATGACATTCCTTGTATAAAATATGGTTCTTGGATGCATGAATTGAAAACTAAAAAGATATTCTTAACAGATATTCAAGAAAACTCAAGTTTCATTGAGATCCTTTTAGGTGCAGACGTTGCCGGTAAATTAATTACTGGTTGACGAGAACAGTTAGAAACCGGCTTAGTTGCATTGGAAACCAAGTTAGGTAGGACTCTAATGGGTAAAATACCCCATTATAATGACAAAAAAGGTGCGTGCATGAACATCGTAAACATGTTATCTTAAGCGGATTTTCCTGTTTCTTCACTTTGCGAATTGGAACTACTTGGCATACGGGACCCTTTTGAGCAAAATTCAAGAGAAGAAAAGGAGAAGGCTGTCATGTTTCATTTTCAAGAAATAATTCGACAAAAAGAAGATGGAAGATACGTAGTCCATATGCCTTGGAAAGTGGACCATGCCTTTCTAACAGACAACTACGAGTTGTGCCTGAAAAGACTTGAATATACTACCAAAAAGTTGGGAAAGATCGATTTTAGAGAAAAGTATCATGAAGTCTTTAGAGAATGGTTAGAAGAAGGAGTTGTTGAAGAAGTTCCTGGTAAAGAGTTACCTATTGGCAGGCATTACCTTCCACACCGGCCCGTCATCAAAGAAACATCCACAAAATCTTCGATGAAGATAAGACCGGTCTTCGATGCCTCTGCTAACATCCATAACTATCCGCCTCTAAACGATTGTTTGGAGACTGGAAGTAATTTAATTGAAGCGATTCCTTCTATTTTGTCAAGATTCAGACAGAAAGCAATTAGTGTATTTTCAGATATCAGAAGGGCTTTTCTACAAATATCTTTACATGAGAAAGATCGAGACTTTGTCCGTTTTCTTTGGTATGACGATGAGGGTAATATACGATCTTTCCGGCATGCTCGAGTTGTCTTTGGAATCACTAGCAGTCCTTTTCTGTTAATGGCGGTTATTAATTACCATTTATCAAAAGAAGCAATAAAAGAGTATTACTCTGAAGAATTTCTTAAAAAATTGAAAGATAGTTTCTATGTTAATAATTGCGTCACTAGCGTACAAAGTAATGCTGAACTAGAAACATTCATCGAATCGTTATGAAGAATTATGAAAGAATCTAATGTTACGAAAGAAGGAATGTTTGATCTCAGAGGATGGGAAAGTTCTGTCATTCCTGCATCTTCAGAAAGTACAACGTCACCTGTGTTAGGATTAATTTGGGACAAAAATTTAGATACATTAGAAATAGACTCAGAATCCTTGAAATTTAAATAGAGAGAAAAAATAACTAAAAGGAAAATACTTTCAATGGTTAGTCGAATATTTGACCCAATAGGTTATGATTCAACCTAAGATTTTGCTACAAACCACTTGGAAAACTAAAGAATAATGGGATGATGAAGTAAATGAGGAAATAAAGAAGAAATATTTAAAATGGGGAAAGCAACTGAAATACTTCAAAAATAAAAAAATTCCAAGATGGTTAGGTGTGATGAAGGAATCTGCTTTAAGTATCCATACTTTTGTCGATGCCAGTAAGACAGCTTATGCAGCATGCATTTTCTTCACAAGTGAATACAGTATAGGTTCGGTGACTGTTCAGTTACTTCAAGCCAGATCCTGAATAACTCCAATGAAGACTATTACTATACCACGTCTTGAATTAATGGCCGCTACCATCGGAGCTAGGCTGTTTAGTTCTGTGAAACAAGCTCTGAAACTTACCAACATCAAGACTTACTTTTGGACTGATTCTTCCACAATTCTTACGTGGATAGCTCGTCGAGAACAGTGGTCGGTATTCGTTGCCAACAGAATAAGTGAAATTAGAAAATTGACAGATTCGGAAGATTTGTCCCACATTTCAACTGACCAGAATCCAGAAGACATTTTATCAAGAGGTTGTGGACCTAGACAACTCCAGCAAATCAAATGGTGGCAAGGACCAGCCTGGTTAGAGAATTCGATGGAGCAGTGGCCAAAGCCAGCTATAAATATTAATGAGAAAGAAGTAGAGATGGAGAAACGAAAACCAGTCATCTCTGCTAATAACACAGAGTCAATTTCATTACAGTTGGCCAGAAGATTCTCTAAATTTTCAAAAATTGTTAGGTTCATGGCTTGGGTACTACGTTTCAGCCAAAGGCAAAAAACTTAAGAAAATGTTCAGAACTTCAAAATGAAGAATTGTTGAACGCACAAAAGATTATTTTTCGTGTAGTACAAAAGGAATGTTACTCTAACGAAGAAACACGAAAAAATTTGAAAGGTCTTCAAATGTTTGAAGATGAACAGGGAATTTTACGATTAAAGTCCAGATTGATAAACGAGGAAGAATCGGAAGAATTTATTTCTTCAATAATTCTGCCATTGAAACATTTAACAGTAAGACGATTTATAGCCTAAGAACATCTTACTAACAAACATGCTGGAACATTAACTCTTCTGACTATTTTACGTGAAAGATTTTGGATAGTGAAAGGGAAAAAGACTGTTCGAAGTGTTATCAAAGAATGCTTAACGAGGAAAAGGCAAATGGTGAAATATCTTGAGGTACCTTTTCCGTCTCTTCCAAAAGATCGAACAGAGTTGGCAGCAGTTTTTCAAGTATCGGGTGTTGACTTAGCTGGATCTCTGTTGACTAAATCTAAACAAAAGGTTTAGATTGTACTTTTTACTTGTGCCGTTTTTAGAGCCGTACATTTGGAACTAATACCGTCACTTAGTACAAATGACTTCATTCAAGCTACGTGTAGGTTTACTGCCAGAAGAGGACGAATTTCTGTGATGTACTCAGACAATGGAACCAATTTTACAGGGCTAAACAAAGCTTTGAAACAATTAGATTGGCCTAAAATTGAAAGTGAATTTAGAGTCAACGAAATTCGTTGGAAGTTTAACCCACCTTCCTCTCCATGGTGGAGAGGCTTCTGGGAACACCTGATCGGAATTTTAAAAGATCTTTTGAGGAAAAATCACGGCCGCTCTTGTTTGTCTTATGAGGAATTGCTGACTCTTGTCTGTGAGGGCGAATCTATCATGAACAGTAGACCATATATACCTGAGGAACAAGAACTGAAAACATTGGCCCCCTCAATGTTTTTTCAAGATCTTCCATTGAATGATGTTCCCGATTTGGATCAAATTGAAAAAACTAATATTGTTTTGAGATGGAGATATATTCAGCAGTTTCGTGAAAATCTGAAACAAAGATTTAAAAGAGAGTATCTGGATTTCCTTCGTTCTTCAGTTACCAAAAGAGAAGATAAAATAAATGTCGGTGACATAGTTTTAATTGGTACTAATGATAAAAAAAAGGCTGCATTGGCTACTAGGAAGAGTGCTGGAACTTTTTTCAGGAAAAGATGGAATCATCAGACTTGTAAGACTGCGAACTGAAAAGGGAAACGTACTAAGAGCAATCCAATTGTACCCTTTGAATTGACACCAAATCATGAGCAGGTAACATCAGAAACTTTGAAGGTTCCGGAAGTGGTAACTAAATATCCTGAGCCTAATACAGATTCTAATGAAACAGTTCCCGTGACTCGCTCCGGACGAGAAATAAAACCAGTTAAAAGACTAGATTTGTAAACTTCTAAACGAACTTTTGAACATTCTATATTTGAACTCGAAAATATTGCTTTAAATTTACATTCTATTGTTTTGAAATATTTATGTTGCTATTCGTACCTCTTAGTTGTCTGAAATTGTAAGCCTGTATTATCTTTATATTTACTGTTTTGAGTTTTGTACCCCCAAACTCAAGGTGGGGAGAATGTTGTGTCACGATCAAACTCCATGAGAGGTAAGTTTCTCTTTTCGGAAGTGGCAACAAGAAGTAAAAGAGAATTTTTGTAAATATGGCGAAGGAAAAGCGTTGAATGTTTGTGCTGTGCTGTTTTAGTTTACACATATGTTATTGTTTGTTTATTCTGCGTTGTCATCAATCAACAAAACTGCCTACATTTATTTTCTAAGTCAATCCTAATAGGAACTACACTTGCAACGCCCGTTGTTAGGGTCTAGAAAGCGAATGCGCACGTATTGCGGCCCCCTGCAGCCGTGTAAACAATGTTTGAAATGTTGGGAACGACACCCTGACCCCTTTCGTATTAATGCGCAAGCATAATAATGTGTGTTGAGTTGTTCTCCACCCCTTCCGACCGGAAATATTTATTTCCGATGCAAGACGTACTTCGGCCCCCTAAAAAGCCTATTGTTGCGTCATCCACCCTCCCACTGGAAAGCGCTGCTTAAGCGCGCAAAAGCAATCTAACTGTAACTGTAACCTTTGATGTTCAGTTAGCAGGCAGTATTCTAGTTCTTTTTTCGCGTTGTGCTGTGTTGTGATATGTCCGTCCATTAAATGTTTTAGTAGTTAAAAGAAGTGTTTTCAATCTGTTGCTCTACCGACCCAAAATCTCATTTCCAACATCTGGCGCCCAACGAAAAATCGTATTAATTTAATTTTAATTTTAGAACGAAAAGTTCTGTCTAATGTCAGGAAGACAATTACCGGATTATATGCGTGCATTTCAGCACAAAATGTTGCTTCAGTTACTCAGGCATTTGCCAAACTAGAAGAAAATTTTCAGCGTTTACTTTCCAGGGACAAAGAAATTGTCCAGTTGCGTGTGACGGAAAGCAAAAGTCCCGATGATTCTGCGGAAGCTAAAACAACAGATCTCGATTCAGTTTTAAAACCGCAATTCGAGAAAGCTGAAGTGTACAAAGTGAGACAATTTTACTTGTGCGAAAACAAGGTAATTAGAGTTTTTGAAACCATCTGAAAGCCCCAAACCGCTAATGAACGTTGCATCAAGGTCGTCCGAATGTTTAAATCTCAACTTGCCAAAGTTAGTGCTCACAGAATTTGATGGAAATCCCAAAAATTGGTTTTCGTTTTGGTCATTGTTCCAAAAAATTGATGGAGATCCGAAAATGGAGGACGACGTGAAACTTGCATACTTACTGCAAACAACTCAATGTAAAGCTTTTGATTTTGTTCAAACTTATCAATTATCTAAAAGTGATTATAAAACTGTCATCACTAATTTAAAAGCACGTTTTGCAGATGACAGAGTATTTATTATATGTACGCGAACTCTTAAAACTAGTATCAAATCCTAGAAATGTTTTGTGTTTTTCTGATTTAGTTGATCAATTTGATACCAAATGACGTTGCTTAGAAAATTTAGGAATTACTAAAGAGAAGTACGCATGCAGGCTTTACCCACCTGTTGAGGCTAGCATTCCTGATAATATTTTGATTGCTTGGGAAAGAGAAAGAAATTCCACTTCTTGTTCCACTGATTCAAAAACGAATGACCCTCGAACTTCTCATTCAGTTTTTAAAAGCAGAGGCTCAAAGTTCAGAACGGTTGCGGATCGCGAAAAGTTTCTGTTCCGCGGGGAAAAAGAGATGAAAAACAGATGTTGTTTCTCCATTGATGCCGTCGATTTCCACAGCCGCAAGTTTGCTGACTCATAGCAAAAATAATAAACGCGCTTCTAGTGAGATGTGTTTATTTTGTTCTAAAAAGAATTCGCATAGAAGTAGTGATTGTTTTATTGTCCAAAAATGACTTATCAAGACAGGAGGGATAAAGTAATAAAAATGAAAGGTTGCTTCGCTTGTCTGAGAATTAATTGCCGCGCCGGTAAATGTAATATGAGTGTACGTTGCGTTGTCTGCTCTAAGAAACATTTTCCGATGTTCTGTCCTATTTTAAATAAAGATGAGGAAAATAATGTTTCCGTTATAAGAAAAACAGAAAATAGCGTAGTGAGCAATAGCTCTTCTGGTTCGACGGATGTGTTTTTGCAAACACTTAGAGTTAGGGTTTCGGGTCCTAACAACACTAAAGTCGTAAGGTGCTTATGCGATTCTGCGAGCCAACGTTCATATATTAAATTTAAAAACTGATCATTCTGAATTTCTAAAACATAGTTTAATTGGCGGTATTGAAACGGAAACAATTAAACATTCCGCTCTGAAATGTGAGTTGCAGCAAATAAGAGGGAATTATTCATGTGAGGTTTTGTTGTTAGATAAAGATACAATTTGTGGTCACATACCTAAAATTAGTAAAGCCGATGCAGTGTGCTTCACTAAACATGGAATTTATTTGTACGATTGTGAAAGCGATAAATTATTGAAGAGGTCCCTAACAAAAATAATGGGAAAGATATTTCTGAACCAAATTGTAGGTACCTACCTCATAGAGCCGTGTTTAAGGAATCGAGCCTAACAACTAAAATACGACCAGTATTTGATGCCTCTTGAAAGGATGAAAATGCTGTCTCTTTAAACCAATGTTTAACTACAGGTCCTAATTATATTGAATTGATCCCTTCTGTCCTCAATAGATTTCACATAGGTAGAATTGGGATAATTTCTGATATAGCCAAAGCTTTTCTACAGATGAGCGTTACCCCTATTGATAGAGGCTATCTTCGATTTCTATGGTGGAAAGATTACGAAATGCAGGAGACTAAAATTTTGAGAAATTGCCGAGTTGTATTTGGCTTATATTCGTCTCTATTTTTGCTCATGGCAACAATTTATCATCATCTTGAAAGAGAAGGGAAATGTGAGAATGATGTCGCAGTGAAATTAAGTGACTCATTCTACATCGACAATGTTGTGACAAGCGTCGGAAATGAGGCAGATTTACAACATTTTCAAAAGGCAGCTTGTCACATCATGTCAAAAGCAGGATTTAATCTTACGGGTTGGGGGGATTCATCGGAACAAAACTTTGATAAGCCTAGTTGTTCCGTTTTTGGCCTTTTATTGAATCCAAATTCTGACGTGATCGCTTGCGATATAAGAGGTGTTTCGACTGAAATTCGCAATTTTTGTTCTAAAAGGCAACTTTTGCTCTCGCAAAAAATCTTTGACCCAATTGGTATTACCACCCCCGTGACTCTTATTCCTAAAATACTAATACAAAAAGCTTGGAAAAATGAAACATTAACTTGGGACCAAAAACTGCCCTCGGAGATTGTAGAGAAATTTAAAAATTGGCTAGCTAGTTTGGAATTTCTAAAATTAATTCAAATACCATGTTACTTTGGGGGTCTAATCCATGAAACAACCACAACTATTCATATGTTTAGCGATGCAAGTGCGAAAGCTTTTGCTGTGTGTGTATTTTTACGAATAGAATACAAAAACAATGTTAAGATAAGGTTGGTACAAGCAAAATCACGTGTTGCTCTTCTCAAAAAGGATCCCTTCACCAAAACTAAAACTGAAATGACCATTCCTAAATTGGAACTGATGGCTGCAGTAATTGGATCTCGTTTAGTACAAAACGTGAAAACTTCTCTGAACATTCAGAATGTACAAACTTTTTATTGGACAGACTCAAAAGTTGTCCTTTGTTGGATCCAAAATAATGGACCTTGGATAACTTTTATCCATAATCGGATTAAAGAAATTCGATCGACTTCTCTGAGAGAAAACTGGTTTTATGTACCATCTCATATGAATGCAGCTGATATCACTTCACGTGGATGCAAAGCACAAACTCTCTTCAGTCTTCGCTGGTGGGATGGTCCTTCGTGGTTGGAAATCCGCGACACTTGGCCAGGCATCGAAAGATACGATTTTTCAGATGCTGTGGAGCTGGCTGACAAGGAGAGAGGGCTAACAGTTGTTACAGGTCTCTCATTGGGTAATACAGAATCTGACTTTTTTTGAGTGAACCAAGCGAGTGTCTAGGTTCCCTACAATCGTTAGAATTTTAGCCTATGTGAAACGTTTCATCTTAACACCAAATCATTAGTAAGTGCAAAAAAGCATTATCTACTAAAGAGTAACTTCAGTGTACAAGAATTGAAAAAATCCGAACTAGAAATTCTTCTTTACATCCAGAGAGATGCATTTGGTAAGAACCATCGCCTTATACCTCCTAACTTTGTCGTGTACAGTGATTCTGATGGCCTCCTAAGTATCGAAATAAAACTGATCTTTTTTGATGATGATGACTTCTTCGGTCGACTGTTTTTGCTGCCTGATAAACATGAACTTGTTTTTCGTCTCATTGAAGAACAACATCGAATTTACAGTCACGCGGGTGTGCAAACACTTGTGATGATCCTACATGAAAAGCACTGGATTTTGCGTTCTTGAAAAACCGTGAGGTCTGTTGGGTCCAAATGTGTTATTTCCCAAAAGTTCGCGACCAGGTCTTCTACAACCATGTGTGCTCCGCTATCAGAAGATCGCGTCCGAATGTCTGCTGTCTTCGAAACAACTGGTGTGGACCTAGCCGGCCCATTAATCCTTCGAGATCGACGAAAAGTGTGGATTTCAATTTTTACCTGCGCTGTGTACTGTGCAGTTCACTTCGAACTTGTTCCAGATATCTCAGCCTAAAGTATTTTGCTCGCTTTGAGGCGCTTCATCTCTCGTCGGGGCCGAGTGAAAACAATTTACTCGGATAATGGGACAACTTTGTCGGCTCAAACAACGAGCTCCAGAACATCGATTGGAGTGCTCTTACAGTACATTCTGATTTAAAACCAATTACTTAGCACTTACCCACCTTCAGCCGCCTGGTGGGGTAGTTGGTGGGAAAGGGTTCTCAGAATGCTCAAAGAATTGCTGAGACGCAATTTGGGGAAAGCAAGCCTAAATTACGATGAACTGCACACCGTTGTGTGTGAGTGTGAGGGTTTACTCAACAGCAGACCACTTACATACCTATCCGAGGAACCATCTCATCTAGTGCCTCTCACACCTTCATTATTTTTGCAAGATCAGATTGAGATGTGTGTGGACGATCTAGATCAAAATGATCTACATAACCTTCGCATGCGAGCGAAACACCTTCAAGCAGTAAAGAGAGTGGTTTTATAAGGAATATATCTCCCTTCTTAAATAGTCAAGCAATCAAACTCCGGATGTTGTTGGCGATATATTCTGAATTGGTTCATTTAATAAAAAACGCATTGATTTGCCTGTGGCTAAAATTGTTAAAATTTTTAAAGGTCGATGAATGATGTTTCCCTTGTTGCGAAGGTTAAAATGCAAAGTGGTGAAGCTGTATGACCATTTCAAGAGTTGTACCGATAATAAATTCGGGCAAAATTGCTTAAGTTATAAGAAACACTCCTATAACAACCAGGAATGGAAGAGTTGTTGTGAAACCCAAAGTTTAAAATTCTCATTTCAAATATTTTTCTGTGCTTCTTGATTACGTATATTAATGTGAAAGCTAAAATTTGAAATTATTATTTTCAATAATTTCTTCTTTTTGATATGTGATTTATTTATAGTATTTATATTATATTAAGTTAAAAATACACTATTGCGGGGGCGGATGTTGCGTCATCCAATCTCCCACTGTAGTGCGCTGATTAAGCGCGCCAAAGCAATCTAACTTTAACTGTAACCTTTGATGTTCAGTCAGTAGGCAGTCTAGTTCTGTTTTCGTGTTGTGCTGTGTTATGATATGCCCGTCCATTAAATGTTTTAGTAGTCAAAAGAAGAGTCTTCAATCTGTTGCTATACCGACACAAAATCTCTTTTCACACATCTATTATATTGCGGAACGTGTGCTTTACCACCGTAAAACCCGTATTTACGTCGTATTAGGACGTATTACGGCCCTAGCAACGCATGTTGTTAAGGTCAACAAAGCGAAAGCGCACGTATTGTGCCCCCTGCAGCCGTGTAAACAATGTTTGACATTTCGGGAACCATTGAGCCTTTGTCAGACTGTGTACCCCGACTCCCTGACCCCTGTCGTATTAATACGCAAGCATAAGAATGCGTGTTGAGTTGTTCTTTCCCCCCTTCTGATCTGAGATATTTATTTCGTATTCAAGACGCACTTCGAGCATTGGACATCTTATCCAGTGGTCCCTGGTTCGATTCGCGGCCAGCTCATTTTATCCAAAGACTGGAATTTTAATTTAAAATTGATCTTATTATTTCTCTAAAATCGAGATGATTCTAGAACATTTTTTACCATTCGAACGAGATGATTATCGAATGTTCTTCAGATGTATAAAAGCTAAGTTCTCCTCAGTTCTTCAATCTGTTCTTCAACGAATTTCTTGATTCTAATAAACGCAATTGTTTCTAACTATCCGTGTCTTTATTTCAGTCTTCGGGATAGATTTAGTGGTGGCGCCGGGTAACAATCTGTTGGAAGAAGATGATCCGAAATGCAAATTACCAATGACGTCATAAACTGTGTTCATATGGAATGACTATATATATTTATCTGTTTTTATTCACAGCAAGATGCTGGCTAGCTGATTAGATGTTTTAAAATAAAGTGTATTTATTTTACTGCAACTCTGTTGACTTATTTCTTTAAAAGGATGATCACATCCAACACAGGTTATGGGCCATTTTGCCGTTAGCAGTATGCCAGAAGCCAGCAAACAACCGCTGTCATTGAGCTGTCAACAGAATGCCGTTTAGACATTTGCCGACTCTTAAACTTTAAATGGTAACTTTTACTTAAGTTCAATAAGCAGAGCAGTCAACAGTGAACTTTGATATTTTATCTTCTGGGGCCGTTGGAGAAAACAGAAATGGAAAAGATGGAAAGTCAGCCTTTTGTATTTCCAAAACTGAATGCATCCAATTACAGCCAGTGGAAGATGGATATGAAAATACTACTTATCGACCGAAACTGCTGGGAATTGATTGAGAGTGAAGCCGTTGAAGAATCGACAGATACAGCAGAAAAGCAGCGATTCAAGTGGCGGCGAGAACGAGCATACACCACTATTTACCAAGGAGTGGAACGTCAATTTTTGCCTTTAATCTCAAATACCTTGGATGGTAGAAAAGCATGGCAAATTCTTCAGTCAAACTTCGAACCCAAGTCTAAAGCCAGATTAGCAAGCTTAATCGATGAATTCTACGAGCTGAAATTTAAAGAAGAGGAAGAGACAATTGGAATATTCTGCCGAAGAGTTGAAGAACAACGACAATTAGTGATGCAGGATTCGAAATGCCTGAATGCCTCGTATGTTTCCAGTTGATCCGAAAGTTACCAGCCGAGTACGACAATCTAGTGCAAATTCTTTATCGACTAGATGATAAACAGTTTACGTTGACAAATATTGAAACCCAACTTCTAAGTGAATCCGGAAGAATAGTGCAAAAGAAAAAGGATAAAGGCGAAGAAACAGTTGCCGATGCTTATGTTTCTGAAGTTACTTCAAAGTATAGAAAGTCTCCAATCAGCAGTTAAATCATGTGTTGCATGCAATTTAACAAAAATCTCTAGAGCATCTTTTAAGCCTAATTTAAGTATAAATACTAAGAATTGTCTTGAAAAAGTACATATGGACTTATGGGAGCCATCTCTAACTAAATCTTCAGGTGGAAATTCTTATTTTTTATCGATAATTGATGATTTTTCTAGATATGCCGTTGTGTATCCGATTAGAAAGAAATCGGAGGTATTTAAATGTTTTCGTGAATATGTAGTTAATTCAGAAAGACGGTTAGGTCGAAAATTAAAATGTGTAAGGTCTGATAATGGCCTAGAATTCTGTAATAAATAATTTGAAAGTTATTTAAAATCTTTAGGAATTAAAATGGAGAGATCTACAGTTTATACTCCAGAACAAAACGGTTTAATCGAACTGTAATCGAGGGTGAAGCTTTACAAACTTTTGTGTATATTCGCAATAGATGTGAGCACAAACTCACGAAAAATATCACACCTGCAGAAATTTGGACAGGAAGGAAACCGTCCTCGCGTCATTTCAAAATATTTGGATCAATTGCTTAGGCATAAACCCCAAGCAAAAAACGCAACAAACGGCAAAATAAAGCAGATGTTGGTATTTTTATTGGTTATGCTAAAAAATCAAAAGGTTATCGTATTTGGTTACCGCGAAAGAGGGAAGTAATTGAAACAATTCACGCTAAAATCGATGAAAGTAAAAATGGTGTATTGACTTTATTTGGGCAAAAATCGAATGAATATGTTCAAATTCCTTTATCGAATGTATATCTTCCAGAATCAACAAATGATCAAGATGTTGAAAGTAAAATTTCAGAAAGTAAAACAGAGTCAGAGCTAGAACAAATTGACATTAGTAAATGGCAAAGGATCGAAAAACCACGTAAGAAAAGCTCGCGTGTTGATGTATATTATTACCCACCTTCGGGAAAACCACGTTGAAGATCAAATAACGACGTGATTAAGTATTGCGAAGAAAATAACCTAAAGTATAAATCTCAATATTTTAATTTTAAGCCTAATCAACAAGGTGAGTCGAAAAACTGAGAATGTAAGCGATTTAGAAATAACTGATGAATCCGAGTTATCTAATTTCGCCGTTGATAATTTTCAAGAAGAAATTTATAACATTGAAATTCCAAGAAATTTTAATGAATCTCGGAAAGTACCGGAACGCGATAAATGGAATAAAGCTATGGACGATGAATTAAAAGTTATGAAAGAACGTAAAGTTTGGAAATTGGTAGATGCACTGAAAGATTCGAAAATCATTGGGTGTAGATGGGTGAAAATTAAACGCGATGAGAACTCAAAAATTAAACGTTTTAAGGCTAGATTAGTCGCATTAGGTTATAATCAAACATTTGGTTTTGACTACACAAGTATTTACGCACCTGTTGTAAATTTTTCTATTGTTAAATTGTTATTCATAATTTTAGTTTCAGTGTTGGGATGGAAGCATGTACAATTAGACGTAAAATCAGCGTATTTATACGGGAATCTAAAAGAACAAATTTATATGAAACAACCTCCAGGTTATTCTGAACCAAACAATGAATATAAAGTGTGTTTATTGAATAAATCAATATATGGACTTCATCAAAGTGGAAGAGTCTGGAATAATGAGTTAAATGCAATTGGATTTAAGAATTTTAAGTATTGTAATTGTGTTTACAAATATAATAATGATGCAATTCTACTTGTTCATGTGGATGACTGTATACTATTTGGTAGAAATGAAAATAATATAAATTATGTGTTTGCTAAATTACAACAACAGATCGATGTTGTAAATCTTGGTAAAGTGAAATATTTTTTAGGAGTCAATTTTGTGTTTGAAAATGATAAGGTATATTTGCATCAGATGACGTATATTAATAAGCTAAAATCTAAATTTAATAGGAAGATTCACCAAAACGTTTGGTGAATCTTCCTATTAAAAATGACAATTCCCTTGAGAATATTTCAGATTCAAATGAGGAAGAAAATGAATTGATGCAAAGATATCCTTATCGATCTCTAATTGGATGTTTATCATTTATAGGTGACAGAAGTCGACCTGATATTTCTTATAGTGTAAATGTAATGTCTCAATTTTGTAATAATTATTCTTTTTATCACTGGTTAAAAGTAGTTGATATTTGGAATTATGTAGCTAATACTAGTGATTATAAAATTAATTTATCAGATGTAAATGCATGTAATCTTATAGCGTATTCAGATGCAAACTGGGGATGTAAAATGACGAATCGTCATTCAACAAGTGAATTTATAATAAATATAGGTGATACTCCAATTTCATGGAAATCTCAAAAGCAAAAAGGCATAGCACTCAGTTCAATGGAGTCGGAATTTATATCTTTGACAGAGACTGTTAAGGAATTATTATGGTATAATAATGTATTAAATGAGATTAATTTATTATTAGTTCCTAAGCCAATTTTATATTGCGACAATAAATCTGCTATATATTTTTGTGAAAACCGAATGGAAAATGCTAAAACTAAACATATAGATATTCGTTTACATTTCATAAGGCAATTATTAGATGAGGAAAAATTTATTTTAAAATTTATTTCAACCAAATTAAATATGGCGGATTTATTGACCAAAATCCAATCGAAAGAACGATTGAATTATTTTGTTTCCAAGTTATTTGCATTTCGTGGGGCCGATTTGTTGGAAGAAGATGATCCGAAATGCAAATTACCAATGACGTCATAAACTGTGTTCATATGGAATGACTATATATATATTTATCTGTTTTTATTCACAGCAAGATGCTGGCTAGCTGATTAGATGTTTTAAAATAAAGTGTATTTATTTTACTGCAACTCTGTTGACTTATTTCTTTAAAATGATGATCACATCCAACACAATCTTTGCAAAAGTGGATAATAGGGACAGTCTTAGCAGGAGCCTTCGTTTGAGAGGTATATCTCCAGAATTTAGACTCTATTCTTTAAAGAGAAGAAACACTAAGCCCGTTATAGTGACTCCTACTTACCCACAACAGAGGAACACATCTACTTTACGAGGAGCCCTTGAAGAAGACCTTTTGAAATTGCTTACAGAATACGATCGAGTGGCTAAATTTAACGTATTGGGCCAACATGATGTGCCTCGAAAATGTGCATTTCTTACTCGACGGTACTGCAAGACAGTGGTACATCCACAACGAGGACAGCTTGACTTCTTGGGAAATGTTTAAAATCGGACTAAATTCACTTTTTGGTGATCAAAAAAATATGCCAGAAAGACGGAGGAACAGCTGAAGTACAGAGATCAGCGTTCGGAGAAAGTACGCAGTCCTATATACATAGTGTCTTAGGTCTCTGCCGAGAAGTAAATCCATCGATGTCTGATGATGAAAAAGGATGAAGAACAACTCAACACGCATTATTATGTATGCGTATTAATACGACAGGGATCAGGGGGTTGGGGTACTCAGTCTGACAGAGGATAGATGGATCCCTACCATTAGAACAATGTTTACACGACAGCAGGAGGCCGCAATACGCACGCTTTTGCTTTGGTGACTCTAAGAACGGGTTGCTAACGCCGTAATACGTCATAATATGACGTAAATACGGGTTTTCTGGAGGGAAATCATAGAGCTGGTATATAAATAGAGGGCGCCAGCCGTATCTTTCTTGTCTGAATAGCCGTACGCAAAAGCAGCACGTGTTGTGTGAGGAATCTGAGAGTAAATATACCATTTTTGGCGACATATTCCAAATCACGACAAACTCAAAATCTGTCTGGCAGTTTTTTGCTTTCCGGCAATTGTAATTTCCGGTCTATTTTCATTTCCTGGAAAGTTTATTTTTTTCTTTTATTGTTTAAAAATTATTATAATAAGCAAAAACAAGTAAACTGATTTCGAAGATAATTTTTCGTTTTCAAAGCATAAATATCATAATTTGTTGACTTTAATCATGTTAAACTATTTCCTTGCTTTTTTGCATTAATTAAAAGTAATAATTTTTCTTCTTTAAGCAAACATTTTATTTCTCTTAATTACCTAAACATTTCTTTATATTTTACGTTACATGTGCAAATACTTTCTATCATTACCTCAATCAGATAGAAAAATGCCTTTATAAAAACAGATTATAAAAGTGACACAAGTACTTCATAATACTGCGCTTATGCATATATCAATATTATGCATGTTATTAGAGAGATAAATTATAGAATCTTAAATTATATATTATATACGTCTTTTACGATTTTATTTACTATTGAGATTATTTTTAAAAGTTTAAAACTAGTAGGAAACCTTTTCTAATATCAATTATCTGTTGATTCTTTGTATAAAAAAATACCCGAAAAAACTTTTATTGGGTCCCAATAAAAAATTAAAAGAATTGATAAGAGATTGCGTAAAAAATTAATTAAATTTAATTAATGAAATAATATTTGAAAAAACTGTATAAACATAAAATGTCATCCACTAATATATACATATATAATTAAAATTACAATTAATGTAAATAATTTATCAAAGAATCATTGATTTTCGCATTACCAAAGAAGTTGAACAAAACCAAAGTAGAACCGAAATGAAATTAGAGCAAAAACGAAAGGATGGATTAACCAAAGAAGAAACTTATAAGTAAAAGAAATCTGGCCTGATGACTTTCTCAAGGGTCACCATCAGGCAGGGATTATAAACAATGGATTTTTTTTCTGAAAATGGAGAAAACAATCCACTGTGACCGGAAAAATTCCCAAACTCAAAGTCTAAGAGAAGCATCATATTTAGTAAATCACAGAGAAAGCAAATAAAGAGATATACAATAATAAACTAAAACAAAAAATCAACATATAATAATACACAATCGAATATTAGAAATAAAAAGCTAAGAACATACTAATAGTCGTTAGAGTATTAAAAGTTTTGTTATATGTGCCTTCCTTTGAAAACATTTGAAAAAAGACATGCAAGGCGGTAGCACACATAAACCCTGAATGATCGAGGGGAGTGAAAAAAATCTGTTGAAGTAACAGTTGTTGAGAAGTTGAGAGGCCCAATGGGAAGGCTCTGAGTTTGTGTGGGTGAGTCTGTGGATTATTGAGAAGAGTATCGATGCCAATTCCGAAAGTTTTAATTCTAATTATTTGCAGTTTTTTTTGTGTGTGTTTAAAATATTAAAGAAATTTCAAAAATGTTAGGGGAAGATTTTTATTTTCATAAAGGTTGTTTGTGGTTTCTTTTAATTTTTGTAGGTTTTTGAGAAAAATGAAATTTGAAATTTGGTGTAGATGCAGCTTTTGGAGGCGTATAAATTAATGTTTATAAGATTGTA
>JAOUZG010046964.1:0-35161 GCA_026289955.1 Argiope argentata | reverse complement strand
ATATATATATATATATATATATATATATATATATATATATAGCGATTGTGCGTCATGGACGAAACGACTATTTTTTAGCTGTTTCGATTGGAATCAGGTTGCCAATAAAAAGTTTGAATATTTTTTCTTTGCTTTTAATTTTTACTGTACATTAATCTCAGGAATAATTCTAAGATTACTACGAATTATTTAAATGGTTACACATCAAGAAATAAATTTTCAGTTCAAAATATCAGCACAATTAACACAACTTTTAAATTCCACATATTTCGGATGCTTATAAATAACATCAATTCAGGGCACTGGGTTTTTCGAGCAGAATCCTATGCATTAAAAACTATGATATTTTCTTCACCGAACTTAGAATCTTAAATGTATATGGCACTCGAAGAATATTTGAGAGTTTTCGGCAGATTTCACGTTCGTATCCGGATGGCGATGAATAGTTTTATATAAATTTTCTTCTTCTTTTAAATTTATACTGCAGATTACATTTAAGGATACTTCAAGTTAATGTTTTGGTTATATTTCCGAAACCAAATTATGTTACAACAGCAGAAGAATTAAGAAATTCGCAAGGTAATGAAGATGAAGCTAGAAAAATGTGTGACTACTAATTCATAGATCAAAGCTTTCCGCATATCGCAGATTCCAATTAAAGAAACGATGAACGATTTTATATATTTTATGCTCATTTTAGATTTTTTTTGTACATGACCCTCCAGACGAATTCTAAGTTTACGACGAAATATAAATGATAATTCTTAAAAAAATAATAAATTTTAAACTCAAAATATCAATAGAAATAAATATAATTAATTCCTCATACCACACATACGCCGAAATCATTCCGATTCATAGCATTGTGCTTTTACAACAAAATTCTCACCTCTTTCAAACTATTATTTTTAATTCGAATTGATTAGATTGACTATAGATGGCGCTCGAAGAATGTTTGAATTGATGGATTAAAAGGCAATGCTCTTCTATCGCAGGTTCCAATATGAGCGATAATGAATAGTTATGTATATATATTTCTGTTTAAAGGTTGCTACAAATTCTTTAAACAGTTCTTATTCCAAAAATTCATTTTTATCTCAAAACATCAATATAAATAATTCTATTATTCAATTCCATATCTTTCGCACGTGCTTAAATCACTGAAATTCATAGCATTACGCATTTCGACCAGAATCAAATACTATTTCAAGTTACGATTTTTTGAAAAAATTTTGAATGTTAAATTAGACGGCGCTAGAAAAATGTGCCACTTCGTTGACTCAAAAGTTCAGATAATTCTAAGGATCCCAGAATTGAATATGGAAGAGGATGAAAAGTTTTAAATTTTTATTCTGCACTACACTAATCCCAAATTTACACAAAAGTATTAAAATGATTATACATCCAAAAAATAAATTATCTAAAAATATTCGCATATTTAATAATTCCTTAAAATCCTCATTCTGCACATGCGCTAAAATCGCATGACGTTAAATGTAGATGGCGCTCGAAAAAAAGGCACGACTTCTTTGATTTACCAATTTAGAGTAATTTGCAGTTCATAAATTCGAATTTAAAAGGCTATAAATAGTTTTATACTTATTTTCTACATATTTAATTATTTTTAGTATATTATACTCCAGATTAATTATGAGTGTACTAGAAACTATGATGAGGATTATACATTTTTTTTAATTCCTCATACGGCACAAGCGCAAAACTCACTCCAATTTGTAAAATTGTGCTTTTTAGAGATTTATTCTGTATTACATCAAATTACTTTTTATTTGAACTTAGAAACTTGACTGCATATTTCGCTCTAAGAAGGCTTGAACTTATAAATTAACCGGCATTGCTTTTTCGGAGAGTTTTGCATATTCCAGGTTCGATTCTGAGAAATAATGAATATTTTTGCATATTTGTTCTTCATTTTCCATTTATTTTATTCATTACAAGGAAGACTACTTTAAATTTAATATAAATTATTAAAATTAATATGCTTACAAAAATAAATTCAAATTTCAAAATATAAATAGAATTAAGAAAATTTTTAAATTGCTCAACTGTCACATGCGTTTAAATCCCTCCAATTGATAGCAGTGTGCTTTTCGAATAGAATCCCATCTTATTTCAAACTATAATTTTTTAACCAACTTCAAAGCTTAAATGTAGATGCTACATGAAAAATATACTACTTCCATTTACTTACCAGTTCAGAGCATTTTTCGGATCACATGTTAGAATCTGGGGAAAGGTGAATTATTTGATCTATTTTTTTTATTTTTAAATATTTTTAACATATCAATTTTTTTAAAAAAATCAAATGTTTCTAATTCATGTGAAAATGTTTATACTTCTGAAAAAAATTTCCTCAAAATATCGATATAATCAATATAATTTTTAAATCCCCCAAGTTGCGCATGTGCCGAAATCGCTCTAATTCATGGAATTATAATTATTAACCCGAATCCCATCCCTTTTCTAAACAGGGTTTTTAAAACTAGCCTCGAAGGTTAAATGTAGATGGAGCGCGAAAAAGATTTGGCTTCGTTGCTTCAACAGTTCAGATTAGTTTACATTTCACAGGTGCGGATTTAGAAGACTATGAAATGTTTATATATTTATGTGTCGTATTTAAATTTTTTGAAATCAAGTGTCATAGCTTGACACAAGTGAGGGCACTCCTCATGTCAACACAATTTTATATTTAATGCATTATTACCATTATTATATATAAATGATTGATTGGCTATTTATATATCTAGAATAAAATCTGTATTCAAGTTTAAATCTATTTCTTAGTATTTCTGATGTAGTAACTTATGCCCCTTTACAAGACCGCTGGTGGATCTGTCAGTGATTCAAGTCGAATGAACTATTTTTTAGTAACGCCAACAAATGCCAAGTGTACGAATTAGTTCCTTCATGAATCGCACTCGCTTGCACAACCCTTTTTTATGGGGAGTCACAGATTAAACCCAGAAAAAAAACCATGCCTGAACCAGGACGCCCATTGGAATTACTACTGACACACATTTGATATAAAATATATTTTGAATGACTTACTTTTACATTTTAATTATAAATGCTTATAATTTGCTTTATTCCTTGCGATTTCATTTATTGTTTAAATGCATTTACATGCATTATGACAGCTTGGGCAGAGAGAAGCTGAATTACTTCTTTGAATTTTAATATTCAAAATTTTAGTGAGACGTCTAATGAACTAGAAATTCACTATTTCATTATTAGAAAATTGGAAATTTATGTTTGTTAAATAATGAAATTTAATTTGAAAATGTTTGTATTTAAATAATGTCGCACAACTCGAGAACATTTCACACTGGTCAATTCAAAGAAAATTGCAAAGAAATCTCAGTTTGTTCGCATTATTACGGCTTACCGCACGAATCAATCTCCAAGTGCGGAAGAGGCAAAAATGTTAGATCATGAAAGGAAGATGAGCGTTTAATCAATAAGAAATAATTTTTTACAATCGTAATTTCCACCTCATTTCAAGGACATTTGGCGTGATCGCTTCCAACAGGAAGATAATTATCGATCAATTACTGACAATTTTCCAATGCTATCGGTGTTTCTAGTAAGGAAAAGCGACTCAAATGATTAACCGTTTTCAGTTATATCATCCAAAAAGATTCATAAAAATAGCCTGCACTAATTTGAAGCTGCAATATTACAATAAATTTTTTACTTGACACGGGAAATCCTTAAGCTGAAATTTATTAAAGTTATTTAACACAAAATTAAAGCCTCACAAAACGAATGACAATCACACCACACAAAGTTAAAGTTAACCGATCCGACCTATTGCAGTGCCCACTCACATTCTTTTCGAATAATTTCCTCAGTAGAAAGCCTTGCTATTACTTTGATAAACCGTTTTATCTTTGTACAGCTCCCCCAAAATAATTAAAACATCCTTTTAAATTCAGTTTGTGACAAAAATTCGTTTTTCCTTCCAAACCCTTCAATTGCAACCTTTGCCTGCAGCGAGATTTTTTTTAAAATTGGGTTTTTTTTAACATTCACTGCAAAAAAATTGCTTTTTAATCGAACGTGCAGAGATTTATAAAAAAATTGATGCTACTGAAATATTTGTCGGATCAAACAACGTTCCATTTAAAATAAATACACTCCCAATTAATAACCTGACATTTAGAGATAACAATATTTTAAGTGAACTATCGGGACGTTCAAGAGACTAGTATAATATTTAATTGAATTTTACTTGAGAGTATACGTTTAAGGAAAAACTAAAAATACAGCTTAAAAATAATTTTGTATTTTTACTTTCGCGTATACGAAACACCAAGTACTAAAATCCGTTTTGAAAAAAATAGAATTTAAGATTTCGAGGAATCTTAAAGTTTTTGAAACCGTCTTTGTGGTAAAGAACTTAAATAAAAGTTGAGCTAAAAAGATGAAATTTGGGATATAGTCTTTCCAACAAACTTGCAGATTCTTACCAAATTTTGATGAAATTCCACCCAGAAGTCTGTATATACGGCTATTAGAATTTAATTTAAAACTATGTAAAATTCTAAACACAGTTTTATCATCTCTAGAATAGACATTTATGAAATTTTAGCCAATTACACCGAAGTATTGACCACCTATCATTCTGTACTTTCGAAAACCTGTATAAGTAGTTATTTAAAAACATAATAAAATATATATATGTTAAATTTTGTGGCTAGAATTACAGCTTTCTGTCAAATTTTGATGCCAATCGATCGGGAAAATTGTGTCTAAAATAAATTCACTTTTCGGATCCTTTAACGGCGTGCCAGGGATTCACCACCAAAATTCTGTCCAATTACGACACGACAGTCTCAGTCAAGAGGCTAAATTCGCGCCAATGGTAAAGAATTTGCAGTTATGTACGCCAATATTATGGAAAGTGTTCTCTGAGATAATTATATATATTAGAGAACTCTGGTGAAAGCATTCCCACCGGTTTGTAGCCTTTTCAAATGTATTCAAAAGCCTAATGTGTAGAAAGAGATAAAGAAAGGCAGTATGCCATTGTTCTGATAAGCGGGGGGGGGGGAAGGAAGCGTGTGGACGAATTCCATAATCATATTAATTCTTTTCGAATAGCACATTTATAAAACTGACTAATATGCATTAAATTTTTCCTAATCCATACTTCACACAAACTGTATCAAAAATTTGTGCCATTGTGAATTTTCAAAATTCCCAATAATATTTAAAGATGTATTATTATAAATATTTTTAATTTAAATAATTATTTTCTGTCTTTTAACTATGCATGCGATTTTAAACTAACGCCGAGTCATGGAGCCTTCTTCCGATTCTGCAAATTTTGAATCGATTGCGAATTCGAACAAACTAGAAAGCATCTGGATCTGCGCTATGTTTAAAATTTTAAGTCTCAAGCTCCACGGGACATTAGCCTCCGAGGAACTCCAACTAAGAAATACAATTTTAGAGTTATCCATTTGGAAACGTATGTAAAAATGCTTTGGGCATGATTGATAATTTGTTAAGTGAAATCTAAAATCTTCCCTCTTAAATTGAATACTACTTAGCTTTAAGTTACAGAATTTCATGAGTGCCAATAATAATCTTTATTATGCCAGCCGATTTGAAATTTTATAGATGAAAATTGTGCAATTAATTAACAAAATAAGCTTAAATATACTGAAAATACTTTGATTCACTAATAATTTCAAGAATTATATGATAAACGTCTTGCCTGATAGAATTACTTTTATAAAAACCCTATGTATATATTAACTTTTGATTCAATGCCGATTAAAACTTTACATCCAGGAAGCAACCCAGAGTACAATGAGATCTTGCACCTAGGGCTATTTTGGGGATTTTTTAAATACTTTAGAGAATTTATTTCCTTTTAAGTTTATTCCAATTTAGGTGATTAGTATAACTATGCGTTCAACCTATTTAACAATTTTAAACCTGTCAATAACTTTATAATTGTCAATGAAAAATAAAAATCATCCCTGATATACAGAACTTCCTCTGTAGTTTCCAGACCAAAGTCTTAGATCATTTTAAAGAGCTAAACGAAATCCATCCAGATAAATCCTGGCTCTCCGATTGACTTAATAAAAGCTAACACGATAATTACAAAATAAAGGGAGCTACATAGACAAAATTTGGTAAAGATTTATCGAAAAATTATCGAAATGTCTCAAATTTCGAATTATGTCCATTAAAAGATAGCAGATCTGCCGGACAAAATCTTTCCTATAAATCTAAGCTCGATAATACAAAAATGCAACGACTTATATATATGGGAGATTTATTATGCGTTTTTGTAACCAAATTAGCGACTGTAATTTTTCTTAAACTTTTCAATCGAGGGAGGAAAAAAAAATCCCAAAATAGAAATTTGTTTTCTGGCCCTTATGTAATAACAGCGGCTCGGTCGTCGGGTTCTCCTGCACTCATTGTTCATCGACTGCAGGCCGCCAACACATTCTGCAGAATATGCTACACTCTCTCGCACACTCTTATTTACTGCATCAGTTGTTCCAAAACATTTTGGTGCAGTTAAATTTTTAAAACGTTCAAGTACTATAAATATTGAAAGATAATTTTGCACCCAACGGAAATGAAATTCTATTAATAAATTGCAGAGCGGTGAATTCACTGAAGTATTAGAAAGATTTGAGCCTTTCGACAATCACCATGGTCTCGGCGTTTTTATTTTTTTAATTAGAGATTGTAGTAAAAAACAAAGCTAACTTCGCTTTAAAAAACTAAATTCATTATTTGCTTCTATTTTGCAATCTCATTAAACTATGCTCCAGACTGAAGCCATCCAAAAAAAATCATTTTAATGCAAGACTTCAAATATGTTCCGGTATTCAGAAATGATTACTCTCCTGAAACAATAACCTAAGCTACCATCCACTATTTATATGCAAGTATCCCAGTAACCAACTTCGCATTATCAATAAAAAGTTTTTTCAAAAACCTTCGAAAATTTCTACTTGCATTTTCTGACCAAATAAAATTCTTGAAAAAAAAAAACAAATATTGACTAAAAACTTAATTACTTTGTAATAGTGTTACAAAATATTTTCAGGGATACGATTGCATTTCCAAGAAATAAAACGATTCTTTAAACTTATTAGATATAGTCAACTTTATTTCATTATGATATGAGTTAGAGAAATAAATCTGGGATTTTTTTTCCATCCAAAAATTTGACGAAAACATAATACAACCCATCTATTTGCTTTGAACAGTCAATTAATATGGTGCCAAGTTTATTTTAAAAAAATCTCAAGGAACAGTGAATTAAGTCTTACTTAAATTTAAGGGGGGGATCTTTTTTTCAACTGAAATTAAAAGTTAGGCAGCTTGTATTCATATTAATGCTTCCTCTCTCAATTGATATATTATTATAACTATGAATCCAATTTCTCAACCAACCATCCACCCACTATCCATTAACAAATTCGCTTGCATACTAGTCAAATCGATAAAATTGCTGAGATTGGTTCCTTTTTTCCTCCTTACATTTTGTAACTATATCGAAATTTATACAATTGAATTAGATTAGTCGTTCAATTCATCTTAACTGCATACAATTTTCATCATTGTGCTGAAATTGAAACTAGATGCAATTGATGAGACCTCAGTTTTTTTTCTTGCGAGTGAAAATGGTTGAAATTTGTTTCCCATTAAGATTTTAAATGCTATTCATATAAGCAAGTCGATCCATAAATAAATTTATTTTACCGTGTGTGTGTGTTTTGTAGAGATCTGTAATTAAAACTACCAGCGGGTGATCGAGCTCCGCTCGGAGAAAACAGGTATCGAAGCTAACTTGAATATTTAAATTTTCAATTGTGATTTATCAAAACAATACATGCCATAAGAAAATTTGTGAAAGATTGTAAATAAGAAAATTGTAAAAAAAATAAATTATTATTGCGCATTAAACATATAAAAATGCAATTTTCATCACGTGTCTGCATGAAATGAAAAAAATATATATATGAATATTGATATAGATGGCATATTGGCTATAGATGGCAGCACGTTACCACTTGAAAATTTAAGTAGCCATTATGGCGAACTAATAAAGTTTGAAAATATCCTATCTGTAACTCCGAACTGCTCAACCGTAGCGCTTCAAACCCGGCGCTAATCGATTCCTCGTGGCCAAAAACCCCAGACCCCCAAGTTTACCGGAGTTTATTAATTCTGGGGCGATTTTCGACTTGACAACCATTCCTCGTATTATAGTACAAGATTATTGATTTTGTAACTTAATTTTATGTCATTCTTAGCAAATCGCATTACAAACTATTTTGCCAGTTAATGAAGCGATTATTCTTATCTAAGAAAAATCCCATATCGCAATGCAAATAATAATAATTATAATTATTATTAAGTTGATTTATTACCTTCGTTTTGCTTAACATATACTTCATTAATAAATATAAAAGTTTTATAAGTTACTAGTCTTACAGTTTTTATATTAACTTTACTAATTAACTGCTTACTAGGTATCACTTTTAACTCCGTTAAGCCAGCATCCAATGAATAACTGAACAAAATACCTATCTCTCGATTAGCTTTAGCGTATCGAATAGTTTTAAATATATCCCGAATTAAGTGTGTTAAAGTTGAAAGGACGCTCGGATTGAATTGAATTGTTAGTTGTGGAAAATTATTTCCGCCTTTATTGAATTTGCTAGTCAAATGAATTAAATTTCATCTTTTAGCTCTCTGGATGCTATATGGGAATGCGAAAGACTGAAATAATCATGCAACGAGGGTCATAATAGAGATGTATTTAACCCCCCTTTTTCTTCAATTACAATAAGATGCGCGATATGCATGCGAGGATTGCCATTAGTGCAATGGAACCTAAAAATAGAGATTCGAACATTTTAAATAAAGTAATTGTGTCAGTATCCGACATTTATAAAATATTTTTGAAACATAAATGTAGAAACGAGCCACTTTTTAAAATGGCAAATCGCATTCGACATCGGAATACAAACGGTTTAGTTTTATGTGGTGAACAACGATTAATTTTATGTGGTGTTTCCTCCCCCCTGCTGAATTCGAAAATTTAATTTGTACTTCAACTACATTTTAAATAATATCAACCAATTCTTTTAATCTTCTTGATTAATCCCATTATTAGAATCAAATGCATGTAGAAAAAATGCGCCTATTATAATTCTGAACCCGCAATAAAAATTCAAATGTGCGCGGTCAAGAGGGATACTTTAACCACCAGCTCACTTTTGACATGTACTCAATAGTAGCAACAGACGGTAAGCTATTATTAACCTCTACAATGACGTGTATGACACAAGCATCGTATTACTACATTGTTAGTTTCAAGTCTGAAACTAAACCACAGAATTAAGTATCTAAGTACACAAATCTACTGTAAACACTTTAATATACCATCTATTAATTTTTTAAAAAAAATCAAGTTACCAATAAATGACCAAAATAGGCTGTGTCATATAATTAGAAAGTTAAATTCATTCGTATGCGATGGGGTTATAACTGGTCGCTCCCGATCGATAACTTATATTTAAAAATCTGAACAGAATAACCGAACCTTATTTTTACTTTCTTGGATAGACGATTCATCAAAATCCGCACTCAAATTTTCCCGACTTAATTCTCACCGAATACAAATAAAACTATATCCGAGTTAAGATCCTATGATACACGCTCCCAGATTTATGAATAAATTTAGTATGTCTTTACACTAAACCCGCAGATTCTCGAGCGAAACTATTTACGAGAAATCTTTCTCTCCGTCTGTTCCTTTCGAATAAAATTTTTAACTGAACGAAGAGAGTTAAATGCCTAAATCTCGGTGCACAGATTTAACGTTCACAGTGTAGACACCCACCAACTGCAACAGTAGTCCATCTGTACTTCGCCAAACGTGTAGATAGGGTGCTCAAAACGCGCCATTGCAAAGAAAGTCAAATTTTGCATGCAATTGTTTTTAAGATTGCAAGTGTAATTGTGTCAAGCTCTGCTTCAGTTGATTCTAATTAATACGCATGAAGCGCCTATTCAATATCCGGATACTATTAACAGAGACGAATGTCCATAAAAAACCGCCAAGGAAAAAGGGAAAATTTTCGGCAACAGTTAATATTTAATAAGTATGGTAAGTTACTGTTATACAAGACATTCCCTGTCTTACACAAGATCCTCAATTGGAGAAATACCGGATGAATTAAAATTCAATTAGACCTCGCATTATTACTTTTGTAAAAATTTAAATGAAATGGAGTTTAGAATAGTCATTAAACATTATCTCGAACATAATTAAACTGATAGATCTTGGTTGGGATTTTTATTTTCAGTTTTAACTTTCGTATTAAATAATTTTGAAATATAATTTATAATTGCACATTAAAAGTTATTTTAAACCAACATGTTGTGCATAATTAAAGGCAAATATATGGGAAATATTAAGTAAATTAAGGTTTAACTATAATTAGTGAGGTAGTATTTTTAAATTTGCTACAGGAAAATAATTTTAGTACTCAAAATTTGATACAAAACCAAAGAGAAATTGTTTTATAAATTCCCTTTTAAACTATTAACTTCATTTGAAATACAAACCGCATTTTCAAAGAAGAATTGTAGATATTTTCAACGTGAACACTTTACTATGGACACCTAGTGTGATATGAATCTGCCTCTGTGGTGTAGTGTAAACGAAAGAACACAAACAACAACGCGCCCCTACTGACCCCACATCAGTCGCGTACCAGCTCATAGAACGGCGTCTGGATGCGAGTTCGTGAAATATTTTGGTGACCAAACCTTCCCCCCTTCTTCGGGAGGAAGGTGAATATTTCTTTTTCTTTCATCAGTTACAGAAAATTAAAAATAAAATTCCAGCATAAAAAATTAAACAAAAATTAAGCATTATCAAATCTTTTAAAAGTCTCTGTTGGCTTCAAATTATTCAGTGCGTGCTGAAATCCTACAAGCGTTCGCTCATCAAAAGACATATAAAAGAGAGCAAAGAAATCGACAGTCTTCAAAAGAATTGGCCAGTAATGTTCAGGGAAGATGAATAAGCGCGCACTCTCTCCTTTTCGCACATTATGGGAATGGCTTCGTTATTGGCGAGGTCATTCCGGATTTTTTGCAGAATTCTTCTTCCAACAGGACTTCCATTCGTCTTTTATTGCTTTCCAAGGTTGAATTGCGCTTCCGTTGGCAGGGTCCCAATCGCATTTCATCCACTCAGTCGTATTTGAAAAGAAAAAAATAGAGTAAAAACAATGAGTATAAAAATTTTTTAAGACAATATGTTGACAAATAAAATAAAACAGCAATAAATTTGCTTTAGATAGATGACAATTTCAGATGGTGCTTTACCACAGAATCACCAAAGGCGCGTTACACCAGTCAGCAGTCAATTGTCATAATAAAAATGATGCTCGCTTTTCATCTATTCAGACTGTTTGCAGAAGCAAAGCATTTAGAAGATGATTATTATTCTGCATTATTAGATGCATCTTTTTCAGATTTTTTTAAAGATATCAAATACTTTCTATTGCTTCGCTGCTACGACTTACGGTTGAATGTTTTGACACGCGCATCTGAGAATTTCTTGCACCTCAAATGGTTAAGCGATGGTATTTTTGTTTTTGCAAAATATTTCCGAATTTTTTTTAAACTTACACATATGAAAAAAAATCTGTAATAAAACCAATTCAAATGCACTACCTCTTAGGAATAGGAGCAGCATTCATTATACATCCTTGGATTCTTACATTCTGTAATCTAAAGAATTTGACTTGGACACTCGAAGGAGTTTGATTAACAGACACAATTTTGAAGTAAAAAAATATTTTGGCGACATGCTTACGACTTGAAATTACTGGCAAGAAACTTTGTAATCTTTCCACTCATTAAGAATAACTGTAAAGGAGCATTTAATACAGGGATACATCATTATCAATTCGTCGGTGTCCAGTGACAAAAACTAGTCTCAGAAGAAGTAAATAACTGGTTCAAAAGAAATCTTATTTAATCTTCATGATGGTAGAACTGGATTCATGAAGAGAAGCTTTTGAATAATAATACTATGCATAAAGATAATCCATTTTTTACAAGAATATTCTTCTGAAAATTAAACTGTTTAATTATGCTATCAATTCTTATATGTTTTCTAATTTTGTATATAGTTATTTTTATTTTTTCTACTATAAATATTTTGATATTTTATAAAAATCCCGTAATATGCCCATCAAACCGTTTAGTAAACAGAAGGGTTGCGGATATAGCTATATGAGACGGCGTCCTGTTCTATAACACAAAAAATATTAATAAAAAACATTAATAAATTTCATTTTTTCTGGGGAAGTCGTGCATTTTATTGTCATATAACGCATACATGTTGTAGCAAATACAGGTTTAGAATTTAATTTAAAAAAATGTCATTTTTCAAAAAGAATAAAAATTACCTTTAGACATACAGCCGTCTACAAAAATGAAACCAAAAGAGACACCACTGGAAATATAGAAAAACTAGGGCAAAAGGCCATTAAAAGACATTAAAACCTAAAAAACCGTTGGTAGCACATGGAAAAATTAAAAATATCATTCAGACATAATAAATTAAATAAAATTTTCATTAAAAATGTTTTTTGAACGAAACACAAAAGGGTTCTTTATAAGACTGCAGTTGGTGAAATGCTTGCTCATGGCCTTTCGGCACTGCGTCCAAGCCCAACATACAGAATGAAGTAGTAACTTTGTATGCGGAGACCATTTCTTCTCTATATTTCTGCTGCATATCTCAACTCAAAGGACAGCGATACAAACCATATTCGACATACCAGCCCAGCACATTCAATTACAGTTTGAAGCCAGGCTCACTTCAATATATCAACCAAGAGTCCCTCTTGCACATAACATAAAAGAGATCTAAAGAGAAGAGTTAGCGGAGAAAGCTACTGGCTGGTATATTCGTCCTTCAAAGAATCTGAATCCCAAACAAATCACACAGGAAGGTGAAAGAGTAATTTAACAACGTCAATATCTTCACAGGTGGTTCGAAAACGGAATAGGGAGTTGCAGTTGCGTTCAGTGTCCTGATCACAGAACGCAAGCAATATATCAGACCATCTAGTCGCTCTCCTTGAAGTAGCTATATATACACTTCAATTTCCAAACATCATTGTTAAAATAGATGTCGACAATACAGTAAGTATCATGGCATCCTCTCCTTCAAAGAATACAATAAGAAAATTTTTGAAACCTGACTGTGACAAATACAATCAGAAACACTTTGAGCCAGATGTATGAAATTTAGTATATGGTCTTTGTAGCAAGTTCGTAAATTTATATGAAATTCTGCACTAATCAATTCAAAGGAAATCTGTCCGGATTTATAAATATAAAAGCTTTTAATGACTCATTGATTGAATGATTTTACGAAATCAAATTTAGTACAGTTGTCAACAAAGAAACATCTCTGTAATTTTGCTATTTATAATTATTTATTTACAAAATGAGTGTCGATGAAAATGACTTAAAGGGGTAGATTTATTGTGGTAAACAAACAGATTAATCGAAGTAATTATATTTGATTAACTATCTCTAACTATTACCTAATTCCTCTACCTACCTTAATTAACTTATCTGGAAATTTTTTTACAACCGCAAATCGAGACTTTTTAATAATTCGATTCTACCAGTCTTTTGTTGCGCTTAAGTGTACTTTTACGAGGCTCCTAGCCCCGGCAGGGGCTTATCCTCGGACTTTGCGTGAACTGGGAGGCAGCATGGCTTGAGATGAACTGGCCTAGACTTTTTCCTAACTTTGAGTGAGAAGAAGGAGAGGGAGCGTGGGGTTGCAGAATGCTTGAATTTCATTGGCTGCTGGCTGGGACTATATAAGCTGTTTTTAGGGAATTGGATTATTAAGTGCTTGGGAGAAGATGAAGAACTTTGTCATGGGATCTGAGACGTTTTTCATTTGCCGTGTTGCATTTATTAAATTGGGAAACATAGAGAAAAGTTTTTTGATTTCATTAAACGCGTCAATTAGGTCGGAAATTTCATTGGGGGATGGGTTAGGGTTTTTAGATGAGACTTTGTTTAAGTTATCATTTTCGGTATTTGGTAAATTAGTTTTGAGGCAGTTAGCAAAGGAGAAGTTGTTTCTCGTATGGTTTGAGTTGAAGTAATTTAGTCTATTGGCTAGTGGGCTGCTAGTTTTGGGGAATTTGGGGCATCCTCTAAAGGCTGCTGTATGACCGTGCTGCTCGCAGTTGATGCACTTCGGATTTTCTATTTTTTCTTTTAGGGGACAGTTCCTGGTTTGGTGGTTATCACCGCATTTAATACATCTAGGTTTAAGGGCGCAGTTCGAGGATACATGTCCAAATAAATTGCAGTTATAACATTGGGATATTGAGTTTCTGCCTCTATATCTCTCGACATTTATTTTTAAGTAGTCAATATTGGTTAAGTTATAAATTTCGTCAACAATTTCATTTTTTCTTAACTCCACAAGGAGGATAGGTAGGGGTCTGCGTGTTTTAATTTGGGTTAGTCTGACAACTTTATTAACGCTAAATCCTAGGTTGTTTAATTCGGTTTCCAGGGAATCAGTCATGTAATCTAACGGTAGTCCTTTGACTACAACTTTAACGGGTCTTAATACTCTTGGGGGAATGATGTAATGTTCCAGTTTATTTTCATTTAGGAATTTTTGGATGTTTTGATGATTTTCAACGGAGCCAGGGAAGATTTTAATGAAGTCATTAGTCAATACGTTATTTTTAACTCCAAATTTTTCATTAATTAAAGCTAAGATTTTATTGTAATCTTTAGTAAATTTCATCATTATTGGGGGAATTTTGGGTTTGATTTCTGGGGTGACTGGGTCCTTGTCAGCTAAATCTACATTATTGTCTAGGGGTGCAAATTTGTTAGTAAGAGTAATTTCAGGTTCTTTCACATTACTATTTTGGGCCTTAGCTGCTTTTCTTTTGGGGGCTAATTGGAAATTCTCTTCGTTATCATTATTTGTTAACAGACTTATTCCATTATTCGAATCACTAACATCGCGGTTTTTTGCCGATTTTCTTTTAGGGGAAAGTTCAGTTCCTTCGTCCTCATCCATTTTTAGACAGCCACGTGCTAGAATTGAGCTTAACTCACCCTCAAAGGTTATCAGTCTCTTGTTTGCATCTTCAATGGCGTTTGCTAGCGTGCGGAAATCTCTGGAGGACTTAGCCACTCTTGTGATCCTTGTTACCATTTCTCTACGATGTTGTTCAAAGTAGTCCATTCTTTCCCTAATTGCAGTTCCCTCTTTGCAGTTCTCGCATGGGCAGTTGGGATTAGGGAAAATGTCAGCTGCATCCATAACATTGGAATCAAGCGGGTCGGTGCATTGCCTTTTAACTTTAGTCTCCTCTCCCGCAACATCGCCACCCTTCCGACACAAATCCTGAGAAGGACGAGTTGGCGTAGACGATGTGCTCAAACAGCTAGATCGATCAGAACGTCCGACCTCCTCCATGGCTGAGGACGGAATCCGAGAACGAAAATTTTGCATGTGCGCACCCTGGTCTTATAGGTGTGCCATGCATGTGTGCGCATGTGCACCTCAGTCGTTTGGTGCATGTGTGCACTATGAATTTCGGAATGAGATCTGTCGGGATTCTTGAGATATTTAACTTTTTTCCCGCAAATTCTGCCCAAAGTGAACCTAGTTCCCGGGACCGTATATTAAGCAAAACTCATCTTATAAATAACAAATTTCGTGCTTTTATTCACAAAAATTTTGGAAGAATAAACATGATTCAGATTTATCTTTCATATGGTTAAGATCTTTCAAAATATTTTTTTATTTAAATATAGAAGCTTTTCAATTACTTTTAAATTTAATTCATCATTTAGTAATTTTAGCTTATCCAGCTCTATCAATTAATATACAACAATTTAATGACGAATTAATACATATCTTCATTTTTATGATGAAATAACTTACTTCATTTTTATTATTACTGTTAAACCAATTTTTAATCGCTGATTTCATAGATGCGAATACAGTAAATACATTTATGTCAATGAAATGATCAGTGCTTATTAATTTGAAGAAATTTTATTTTCAGGCGGAAAAGATAGTTTATTGGATAGAAGATCATTCATAGAAATATTTCATTGTAATACAAATATTATAAGACTAATTTTCTCACAGAATTGAACAATACTTTTATTATTTAAGGCTCTCAACAAATGTCAAATATTTAATGATTTATCTGTTGATTAAGAACAAAAATTAAATTACAAATGCATTACGCCATTGAACATTAATTATCGATATGAAATACCACTTATAAAATTGCAGGACATTTATTTGCAGAAAGGAAACAATACCTGATACTTGCATTTTCTTGTCGTATAATAGCTATACATAGTAAAAAGTTAGTCTTTAAACAAAATAGCCATTATATTTCGCCAATTTTCGCATTTCAGTCTACTCCGAACCAAAAAGAAAAAGCATATTTGTATTACATTTGCCAGGCTTTATGCATACCAACTCAAGAATGGAACGTGCTGGAAGGATCAAATTAGTTGGACGTTTCTCACATCGAACTGAATGAAGTTTTAGACGAAATTGTTTAAAAAACTATCTTATTATTTAAATATGTGCGAGTGAATAATGCTAGATCGATTAAGTGCGAAACTTAATCCTCATACTTGTTAATCTTTTTCAAATACAAAATTCCATAACTATCAAAAAATGATTATATTAATTATGACACCTGAACTGTTCGCCGTCGAGCTTTTGACTCAATCAAAGGGAGTCTTAAAAGGTACATACTGGAATGAATGCCCCAAATGAAGATTAACGGAAGGATATTTCTATAGGAAACGAAAAAGTTGTGGAACTAAAAAGTAGTCAATCCGTTAGAAGTATCATTTAGTCCAAGAATTTTCAAGTCCTTTAAACATTAATATTTATAAACTAAGAGAGAAGGATTACGAAAACCACTTGTTGACACATTAAAAAATATTGCTATAAAGAGCTATGATAAAGAGAGGGTCTTTTTTGCTTAGTCAACAGCCGATGCAACCAAGACAAGTATGAAAGAAATGAGCCAAACACATAACCACGCTATAAATTTGAATACACAGGGTTGTCACTCAAATCTGGAAAACAATCCTTGTATTTTTGTTATCTGTAAATGCAATACATGATTCAATTTGGAAACAATGGTTAATATGCATTCGAAAAATACTGCATAATTTTAATAAATGAAAAAAAAGCAAGGGAAAGAAGCAGCAATTTAACATTACTCGAAATATCAAATTAAAAGATTTCCATTTACATAGAGAGGGAAAAAAACAATTGCTTTTTATTCACTGTCTAGAATTTAACAAGAGAAATTTTATTTATTAACGGCGGATATTAATTACCTTTAACGTCCTTTAACTGCAACTAACAGATAATTTAGGTATTCGATTAAATACAATATAGAAACGTATTTGCTCGTATAATACATTCCATTTTATGATTAATAAACAAAAAGCAACGGTAGGCAAGATTATTATTTTTATCATTTCATATATTTGGACGACCCATTTCTTAGACCAATGAAAGTCTTACTTCAGATTTTCAATAAGTATATCCTTATTTATACTAAATCAGCTTTTCGTCGTTGCATTGTCACTTGACAACACAAGAATTATTTTTACAGATTCCCAAACACAGGAAATTATTTAACATTAGAAATATTAGAGTAGGAATCACCTGAACGAAATTTGATTAAATGGATGAAGCTGCTCCTTGATTCATTTTAGTTTTTCAGGAAAAATTTGAAATTCTATCTTTGCATGTATCTGAACATGACGGGAACATTTGTCCTTCATAATAAAGAAATTAAAACAAATCACCAAAATGCATTTTTTTGCAATAAATGCGGATTTTAACAAGATGCAAATATTAAAAACAGTAGATTTCACTACATGCATTTAAATATTATTATTTAGTATTCTTCGCAAATATAAAATACTCTGCTAAAAAGTCATTTTTTTCAGCTTCAGTAGCTCCATTAGAAATCAAATAGTTCGTATCAATATTGTTTTGAAGAAACCTATCTCTCCTCCCCCTCCCTCTCCCCACGAATCGTGTCCATCGATATCAAATTTGTGAAGATACGATAATTAGAAATTTAGAAATGTTCTCGGTTTCCTTTCTTGTTTATGATTTGTGACTGCGAGTGTAGTTTTGCTTTCGATCAGTTAGAAAAAACGCATCTCAAACATAGAATTAGATTTTTGGATAATATATACCACCATAAAGGGTAAATCGCCAACACAATCGTCAAGAACTACATGGAGCATTCTATACAAATATTAGTTATCGTTAATAGTTTGTTTTTTAATTCATGCCAAAGTTATTGTTTATTTTAAATTCGTGTCACGTAGTTATTACTTGCCAATGTCAGGCAAGGCATAAGCGCAACCCGAAATCCACAACCTTATGAGAGGAAGGGGTATAACATGTTTATTACAGAATATATAGAAACAGGGTAGAGAAACAATTCTTTTAAACTTATTTATACGATCTAGAAAGCTTTTTTTTTCGTACATGTATGAAATTTTGTTCTAAAATTCGAAGAAATTCTTTATAAATAAATTTGTTCCTTAAATATCTGCCTGAAAAAGAGTCAACTCACTAAGGAATATAAGTTAAGTAATTTTCAGCTTTTTCAGCAAAAGTATTTCGTTTTTTTTTTATCTATCGAATCCAATTTAGAAAATTTTTGAAAATAAATATTCATTGTCAAGCTTCAAATTGGAAATTTTTAAATTGAAAACACTTAATAAAGTATTTATGCAGAGCATTTCATTACTTTTCAGAATACGATTTAATCTATTTCAGAAGTTGATCCCATGCTTGTTTTTATTCAGAAAATTGAATAAGTTTACTGCATAACGTAAAAATTTGTATCATCTGCATGTGCGTGCACGTAAATAATCATCGACGTTTAAATTTTATCTTCATAAAATCATATTACTTGCAGAACAAGACAAATATTTATAAATATTTCAACATGATAAATTACGATTTTAAAAAAACTATATCAACAATTTTTTGAGTAAGAAATCTTGCTTTTATATCCACTAATTAGTTATTTTTATTAAAAAAGTAAATTCTACGTTATATCATGATCATAGGATCTGGAAATTATTTGATATTCTTTTTACAATTACACATAAAACTTGTTTTCCATACGAGTCCATCAATGTAAACAATAACAAATAATGCAATTCTTTTAACTATTTGCTTCAAAACGTTAAATACCAGGCACTGGGAATTATGCAGTTTATAGTATTTATTTTAAAAGTTCTTTAAGATTTAGAATTCTCATGATTTAGTATCGGAGCATTGCTTGCTTTAGAAATTTTGAAAAAATACAATTCAATTTTGTAAAATCATGTTTAAAAATTAGTAAAAAGATTTATTTCTGAATTTCATCTATTTGTGTAATAAAATAAGGCTTCTTTAATGACCAAAACCATTTGAATTTAAAATTTTTTGAACCATTTAATTTATTTAAAACCATTTAATTTATTAATGAATTTAAAAACCATTTGAAAAGGGTTTTCTAGATATCGTCTACGGTTTTATGATCGATTCATTTCAACGCTGGAAGCCGGACTTTTTAAAACTTTTAACTTCCGACATTTTTGTACGAAATTTACCAAAATTTTAGAGAAATGATTTCACCACGAGTAATTATAAATGAGATGAAAAAATTGCTGTGCGCAAAGAGAAAATGTCGGGATAACTTGTTCTAATGATAGTTAAGCTAGTTCATCAATTCACCATGCTGAACAAATTTGTCTTCTTGAATCATTTCTTGGCCTCCGTTTTGTTATGACGCAATAATAAATAATTGTCCGTAATTTAAATAACACAACCTGCACTTATTTGTATTCATAATCACGAAAATTACGGATGAAAAAAATTTGATGATACGATAGGCCGAAGAAGATTGATGAGACATGATTATACAATGCAAAAAATTTATGCGTAAAAAAATAAAAAAAATTGTAATTGTCCAAAAAATTCGGTAAATTATTTCAGTTACTTCCTATGCCAAAAAACTTGAGCGAGTCCGGAAATATATTTTTCGAATTATGCTTCAATACAGTACTATAAAAATGCAAAGACGATGGCAGTTCGGTGAAATTCTGTATATTGTTTTGTAGCTAGATTTTTACATATGCGTTGAATGTCAGGATAAATCCATCGACGGTGACTTGTTTAGTCTCCGCACCAGAGAGCGGGAGATGACTCGGGTGAAGAGGGCGGATCAGTCTGCCGCGAGATCTCGCCGCCGGAATTGTGTGTGTGTGTGGGGGGAATGCAAAAATATAGATTCCATCGCTTAACGAAATATCGGCGTGCGATCGTTGAAGAGGGGGGAAGGAAAGGAGACCCACTTCTTCCACCCCCATCTTTATTCTGCTGTAGATTAATCCTATATCAAAACTAAAAGTACCGTTTTAAAGCTAGTAAAGTATACGAAAAAGCTGATGTGCCTAAAATATTCATCTGCATATTTAAAGTTGTATTAGCTCTTTGCACTCCGAAAAATAATTAGATGCAAAATTATTCACCTAATATAAAGATTTGTTTTTTTCTATATATATATATATATATATATATATAAAATTCTTTTAAGTCGAATTTCATTGAAAAATTAATCTACATCTCTTAACCATTATGTAGGCGTTTTTAACAATTAAATTTGAAAAATAAATAAATAAAACGTCAAAATGATGCACAATCTTGAATGGTGACCACACTCGGCATCGGACCACAAAGGGTTAGTTATAAAATTTGCTGAGGCAGAACTTTTTTGACGCGAAGAGATTCTCCACGGAAATCTTATCCCGAGTATAAATTTCGATGATATGCGTCGGATTTGGTGTATGATGACACCTCACGATATTGGACATTTTCCGCTAAGAAGTTGCGTTCCATATTTTGACGAGTAAACTTATTGTTCCCGATACGTCGTAATAGTATTTTTATTTACTTTAAAAGGATCTTCAAAGCTTCAATCTATATGCTAAAATCGATTGTTATTTCTTTCATGACAAAATATTCTCAGTGAACACATCTGAGGGAATTGCGATTGTTTTCCGCAAAGAAATATCAAAGAGAATTAAAAATATTTATTAATTCCGATCCTTAATCGCCATTACCCTGAGAGAAAGCCTAAAAATGTTAAAATTGTTGTCTGAATAAAATAATATTAAAAATATGTCTTATTATTTAAAAAGGTTTATTCTTTAAAGAATTTTATTTGATTATTTTTGTCCTAAAAGTAAAAATATAACTGTATGCTTACAAAAATGGTGTTATATTAAAATATTAATCAGTAACTAATGAGAATTCATAACATTTTAAATTCTTCGATTTCGTATGCATACGGAATAAAGACAAGATAATTTCGCATCCAAAAAATATAAATTAAACTCTTTACCTAATATTTTGATACCTGATTTGTTTTATTCCGTTATATTTAATAATTTTGATTACGGAGGATTAAATCTTATGAAATATGAGATAGCAAGAAATTCTTTCATTAAAATAGCCGATAAGTAAAACTCCTAGCTTGCCATAATTAGAAAGTCTGTCCTCCATATTTAAGCTGGGCTATTAATAAAATCTAGAGCACCGAAAAGCATTTTATACTTTTATTTTGCCGTTCAGGAATATTTGTATTCTTAAACTACAATAATTTGGATTGTGATGTTAGGATAGCTTGATTCAAAAATAGCAGGATCAATAATTACTGAATGCTGCCGGCATTTTGAAATTTGTGGATGCGTCCCTACGTGCATTATTTTAGGGGAAATATTGAAAAAAAAGTAACAGAAAACTACTCGAAGGAGTGAGATAAAACTTTACATATCCCATAATTAAAATAGTCGTCTTTCGATTTATGCCCAAATTTAATATGCATATATACCATGCTTGGTGCCTTAACGTCTATCGATCTAGCCTGAAGAACCAATGCACTCACGTGGACGTAGATATTTTTTTATAAGTAAAGATGCTATGACTGCAATGCACTGAAGTTTTAATGTGCACACATCAAAAATAAAAACTATTTGAAAGGCACTGAGTATATTATTGGAAATATAGAGATGATAAAAATATTTGTAATGCAGAGGTTCCGTAAGCCAATGCTACATAGAAGGTACTAATTATGTCGAGTTTCATTCTGTCTTGTATTTTAACGCAGCGTGAGGTTTACTTTAAAATGAGTCTCAAAATATTGAACCACGGTCAGATAGTGTAGACGACACTTGAACAGGCCCTTACACTCTGAATTTTCATTCCACGGCACTGGAAGAATGTATTGATTTAGCATTCTCCAAACCTACTTTACGGAGGCCCTTATTTGATGCAATTGGGTTTCGATTATGGCTGTCTAGAAACTTTCGATCGAGAAGTAAAAACTTTACCGCCAAGGAAGAGTGGCTCGTGAATTTCTAAGTTCAGCAGCATGTTTGGTAGGATGATTTTAATCTGTAGATTACACAATATAAAATACAGAATGTATAAATACATATTACGCAATATTAAACGTCTGACTTAAGCTTTGAATACATTTTATATATCGATTTACTGTCTTAACCGAAATAGAAAAAACAATTTTCTATGAATATGTATTAATTTGGGCGTATAGGATATTCTTCTGATCATACTGGAAAAAAAATCCTAACATATTGAGTATTAATAAATATGTAAACTGGTCAAAATTTTCCAGTTGAAAACAACTTGTAAAGAAATTGCAATCATTTAAATAAAATGCGTAACGTGCGATTAAACTAACATAATTTTATTGTTATCTACAGAACTGAATAGAGTTCTTCTTACTCACCTTATGACCGGAACATTTTAAATATTTAAGCTAAATCATCCACAAAACCCAAATATAAATTTTACTTACCTTTAAAAGAGGGTAGGGGCGAATGTGCACCAATTAAATTTCACAATTCATACACAAAGAATTTGTAACAGAATCACAGTCTCAAAAATATATATGCAAACATGAATTCTTAACTCAATTATCGAACTGCACAAGTGTAAGCATAAGGATAGTTCTAAACACTATCACGATCCTATTTGTGTCGCTTCATCGTTCTTCTCGTGTCGTTGGGGTGGATTCATTCGACGCGACATTCCTCGGGGATAGACGCTCCGATCCCACATTCCTGGTCAATCAAGAAATTCTGTTCCTGCAACACGGTTTACCGAGGGGAAAGGATTGAAAATTTGATATTGCACAGAAGGTGGAAATTTGAACGATATATATATTTTTATAACAACTTATTCCTTATATTTCTTTACATAGCGGCTTACTTGAGTGATTCTTATGCATGCAAAAATATTGAATACCCATCAGCGGCAAGTGTAAGGCAAGACGTAAAAGTAATGCAGATTTTCAAAACGGATTAAAAGTTTTTCACTAGCATTGATCAATGATTTTTGGTGCAAATCCTCTTAGATACAATATTAGTACTAGTAGAGAAGGGGTGGGGTGGGGTGGGGTAATTGACTTTATTTGCCTCCGAGGAATCTAAAATTTATTAGAGGAGGTCAATACCTTGAAATTTTTGAAAGCCTTTTTTAGTATTTTACCATTTCTTCAGATGTGTCGTAAAAGCCCCCTCCACCACGAAAGTTTGCTACGCCACTGATGAGTCTATGTTTAAAGCAGAGTTTAAACTAAAAGCTGTGTTTAAAGGAATGAAAAAGCTCTATTATTAATGACAAAAGTATCGAATTTTGAAAGGAACTCGCTACATTTTTAAATAATTATTCCACACATTTATTCCGCCACATTCTCTCGTTACATTAGTGGAACTTATTAAAAATAGACAATATGTGTACCATCAATCAGTTCCGAGAAATTCTAATTTTTTAAAATATAATACGACTTCAGAATTACACAATTTGATAAATTAAAAAAAAAAACACCGTCTCAACTGGTACAAGAAACATAGCCAATATTCATTTCTTTCATTTGCCTTCGCCGAGCGCTACCATGTCTGAGTGAAATGCCATCATAAACGCCATCAAAATTAATTTAGATGCAAAAAGCAGTTTTACCAGGAAACGAATATTTCGAAATAATTCCTAAATAAGACAATAACAAAACTTCCATTATATTAACAGTTCTAGCTTTATTTTCGTAATTTAAGAAAATATAACCTTGTGAGTAAATAAGGAAGAGAAATTGAAATAACAGGTGACGGAAAATTACGGCACCATAGCTAAGTGCATTGATAAATCTCAATTTCAACATATATTTTTTTCATATTTCCAATATTTATCATGTTTTTTGTATCAACGTTTACCTTGTAAACATTACAATCTGAAATCGGGTAGCTAAAAAAAAGAACATTGAACAGGTTTCTTTTTTGTTCCAACAATTTTTATCAACTTTTAAAATTCTTCTTTCTGAATTTATTCTTCAACGCAACGAAAAATTCATCTCATTACAGGAATTCGGTAATATTATATCGCCTAATATATTTATTTATAACTAAATTTTAATTAACTTCTGAAAGGTAATATAATTCTATTTTTCTTTGTTCTGATAAAAAGCTAAACATGTTTTCAATCAAAGAGTCAACTGAATCGTCTAAAAAGGAAATGAAATCATTGTTTTAATTGGATTTCAGAAACAATACAGAACGTTCACGTTAAGTAAATTTGCTTTATCTGTTTTTCAATTTTGTCCAAGTAATCGAAAATGTTTCAGAATCTAAGTTTTCATAAATTGATGGAAGCATGCTTTTACAGCCTTTATCAGCAAAAACCCGTAAGAATTCGGTAGGAAACACAAAACACAATAGGCGTTATTTCCTGTCAAATGCGAAAGTAATATTTTTCAACAAAAGAAAAGGAGTTTCGAATGATGGTCCATCCACGATGGCGGATCGTCTGCAGATGGTTTTGTTCACTCACCCAGTTCCTGGAATATTTGTTCCAAAAGGTGAAAGGCAAATGCCTTTGTTAAGGTATTTAGGAAGTTTTTTTTAATCCAAAACGAAAACTCTTAAGAGAGCAGCTTAGTTGAGTTTGAATTTGAAAGAGAAAGGGCAGAGACTTCCTAGTTCCCTGGTATAGCCGCGGTGTTTTGAATAGAAATGATTAAGATAAACTCGCTATTGTTCGAGTGGCTTGTCATAAAGTAACTATAGATAGCATGAGCCTATATTAAAACCAATACAAGTTTCACTACATAGTGCAAGTAAATTCGAACATTCTGGGTACCAGTTGTGCGTATTTGTGTAGATCAAAACTTGCAAAGTCTTACAAGTGTCCACAAGAAACAATTTTCGCAGATAAATTTAATATTTACTGTATGATAATTTCTTCAGCTAATATGACTGAAAAAAAAAAAACTCACGGTTCTTTGTGTATCAATTATGATAAAAGTAAAAGTCACTGTCCTGAGTGCATTAATACTGAAAAAAAGTAAAAATCGTTGTTTTGTGTGTATCAAGATTTCCTTAACGATAATTTTCATAAGTTGAAGATATCCAGATCCTTCACATTATTTGTTATTTTAGATAACAAATAATTATCGCAATTGAACGCAATAATTGAAACGTAAGGAAATAGAGTTCAAGTCTTGTTCAAATTATAACATTTTACTTATTTCCGTGGCACAAAAAGGTAACTTAATCTGGAAGATAATGAATATAATGATTTTTTAATTTGAACTCGAAACCATTCTCTTTTAATCAAGATATTAAATGAAGGGAGCAATTGTATTTCATCAAAGCAAAAGAGATTGCAAATTACATTACGTAAAGAGCGAAAACTTTTTGCTTTTCTGCATCACACGAAACACATTTCTGCATTACCTTCAAATGCATTGATGTTAAAGTGAAAATTGACTTGCATCATTATTACATGGAATATTTATTGTAAATACTTTCTAATTTAGCTTTATTCGAGCATCATATAAAGAAAAGCACCGGAAATGAAAAATAAGTAAGAGTCAGTTGCTTCTTTTTAAAAATCTAATACGATCACAGCATTTTAAAAATTAAAAATTTGAAAGTTGGAATTTTCTTTTTACTGGAGCCAATTTAAAATAACATTATAAAACCATAAAATATCATCGCAAAAAAGAAATAGAAACCACGAATCTTGAGCTCAAAAGCTTGATCCTTTTAAATGTCACAGCCAAGTCTCCAATTCAGTGAAGTTTATTAAACAATGAAATTTTTTCAAGTACCTTAACATTAAAAGATATGTTTATGTAATTAACTTTTCATAATAAGAAAGAAATTTTATACAATGAAGTATTATCAACTATTTTTCCCTCCAGCTTTCCATGAACTTCAAATTGTAGAGGTTCCAGTAAAATCATCAATCTCATCAGCTGATTAAGAATAACGGAGACCAAAAATACATGCGAACTGTTGAAAGCTCAGAACAATTTAACTTTCTCCGGACTGATGAAAACATTGCGATTGTTAGATGCCCAACAGAGCACGAAATATTATGAAGTAATGCAGATATACAGGGATTAAAGTTAATAATGAAAAGCTTATTAATGATTTCAGCAAGAAGAGATAGTAACAGCATTTGATTCAATGCAAGGCCGATTAATTTTGAGAAAATAAAATTTTCAAACGTTATAACAAGTGTGAAATTCATAAACATATTCTTTAATAAATTTGTACCAAGCAGAGTTAAAGACTTTTTACTCAATGCAGAGCATGCATTAAAACCAAAGTATTTTTGAATTTGTCCCACTTTAATAAAAAAAAATTAATTTATATTTAACGAATTTTTTACAGTGAAATTATTAAAAGAGTTGATGAATGTTCAATATGAGAACCAATTTTATACCTTGAATCAAAATAAGTCATTTCATAATGAGTATACCAAAGACTTAATAACACCGACGCGTTTTCTTCCAATGAGATCTTACTAATTAATATCTTTACCTAATGACAATGCTATTTACAATATTTGAAAAAAAAAAAAAATAGAATTAACTTAGAGAAACACTTCCCTCTATACTTTTTTCCGTCGCTTAACTACAAGCTCATATAAATGAAATTAGTTATTCATAATTTTAATACATTTTTTCAATCTGTTATGTTAATCTAAAAATAAATTGGCAAGAATATCAAAAAATAGCACCCTATCAACAAATGTCTAGAAAAATTTCACTGATATATTTTATAAAATTCAGGTGCAATATTAAGGAGTTTTCTATTGACCTTGATATTTTCAATATCCTTAAAATATTTATCGGATTTAAATTTTTACTAAGCCTTTTAAGAATTTTGTGACAAGATATTAAATATTTCTGAATTCTTTGATTTCATTTCCAAATTTGAGTTTCCCAAACTCAAACATTAAAAATTCAATGCTCAACTTTCGTCCCTATGACCACTGGAGTTTAATTTTGAGTAATATGAAAAATTTCTAATTCTGCTCATCCGATAATAATTTTAATAAACAGAAAAGTTTAGGTTTTAACAATGAGATATTCTAAAATTGTTTCATTACACATTTATGAAAATATTCTATAGAAAAAGAAACCTTATTTAAAAAATCTAAAACTGCTTGAATTGATAAATGGAATTTAATTTGAATCTGGTTTATACACATCTTCGCATCATTAGAAATTTTAGACTTCAAAATGTATGCGCAATCGTACTCTAGAATATTCTTCTAATCCGCATTTTAGTAAAATTTAATAACAGAAGAACTTTTCTCTTCCACATCCAGCATTATTTGCTATTAGATTTTAATTTAAATTTTTGGTTGTAGCAAATAATTGTTTTAGTTATTTCTTGCCCAGCGATGCTGTCTGATTTAAAGACGTTATACACCTCCATCCACGTACTTTTTAATGTCGAAGCTTATAAAACTTAAATGGCACGATTTATTTTTCTAGAAGATTTATCATTTTGTCTGTATTTTCTAACAGAGAAAATATGAATTATATATTATTTTTTATTTATGTATCAGATTTTATGAATGCAAACATGCAATCGTTACATCTCATTATAAACAGAATAAGCTAACAAAATAAGATTACAAAAGAATACAATTATTTATTAATTGAAAAATCTTTTTAGATATCTATTAATTCTGATTAACTTATTTAACTGCTTAAGTAATGGCAAATAAATATTTGAACTAAATGAAATCTTTAATTTTTTTTTTTTCATTTTTATCCTGAGAACAAGTTAAATGGCGAGAAGTGATGCTGGATGCATGTGGTGTAATGGGTCTCCATTTTTAAGTGTTATTAAGAAACTAACTTCAGCTAGTTAAATATTCTCTTTAAAAAAAAGGTACATATTTCCTGAGTAAAAGGTTATTTTTTCGCTTTTATCTTCGTTTTCAAAGAAGAATTCTGCACTATAGACATTTATATTGCTAATACAAGTACATCGCAATCTTTTTAAAAATATATAGAAAATTATTTTATATATTATATTTCGAGGGAAATTAACGCGTAAAACTTCAAAATAACCGCGCCATGTCGGACGATTTGAACTGAGCGAAGAAATGTTAAATCTAGCATTACTGTTCACGCCCATCTCTTCTTTTTTTATGGTTGTCATCACAAACACGCAGGTGTTCTTCCTAGTTTTTATTCTATATTCGTTGAGTAGAACTTTATGTATAAATATTATTCAAAAATTTGAATATTTGTTTTCCAGACTTGATAACTCGTCAAAACCACACGATGCATTATTTTTCCTAAAAGCTACTGTCATTTTAGCGCAAGAAAACGAGAGAAATTGTATGCTTTATACATTTAAAAACATTTTCCCAATGAGCAGGATATTTAAAAAAATTTGAGAGTAACTAAAAAGCTTTGCTTAGCCATTATTCTTCGCATTTATGCATGCAAAAAATGAAATTCATTCATAATTTTTCTGAAAGGTCAATTTTATTCCAAAGTTATAAAAAAGACGCTAAAATATTATTTACAATTTAATTTAAATCTCCTCAAGACCAGCTTCTTAATTGTTAAAAATATTTTTAAAGAATATCACAAGAATATTATATATTTGAAGATGTTTCAAATTCCTCTAAGAATTTCAGGTAACTTTAAAGCATATCGTAAATAGCTGTCCATTTTTCTTGAAACTTTCTTAAAGCTGCAAATAAGTCATATTTTTAAAAAAGAGATAAAATTTTACTCGTGTAATTTCAAAAATTATCGTTTAGTAAAATGGCTATGAAGTATTTCGAAAAGCACGTTTCGGCAAACCACTTTTGAAATTTACCACATTCAGGAATGATCGTGAAACTATTTATTATAAGGCTTTATTCTTTGAAAGACCATACATTATAATAAAAATTTCAGAAAAACGTGTTCAAGTTGAAATAAGATATCGTTCATTTAATGTAATGTGGCCTGAATAAAAAAGAAAAATTTAATCATCTGCCAATGAATCTTCAATTATTCAGAAGTTCGTTTTCTTGGTTATGGCAATAGTTAATAATTTTAAAGATAATTTCTTTTTATAGAATAAGTCGTTCTTGTTCTAATGTTTAACACAATTTTGGGTAAGTTTGCTATTGAAGTGTCAGAAAAGTTGGCATCAGAAATAATATATTCTTACATTAAATATTACAAAAAACATTAAATATTACATGAAGGCAAACAATCGGAATCTTAGAAAAAATTTAGCATGAGCTAAATTTTAAACTTTGTACATGAAATTATTCTCGCTCATTTTCTGCGTATTTAATCAATCAACAGTTATATTATTTAAATGACGCGATCACTGCAGATCACTTCAATTTCCGTTCTATCCGTAATAAAGGAATATTTAAATAAGCAAAATAAAAAATATTTGTGCCATTACCAATTTACCAAATGAAATCTACATCAATAACTTGATGAAATGAAAACATCAACTAGTTCTTTGACACCAATGTATATTTAATCACTAATTTAGAACAACACAAAATTATAACTAATGCATTCTTCTTCCTTTTTCATGTCTGCGCATGGAAATTTATCTTCACTTTAAAGGCGTTTAAAAATGCATCAGTAAATTTAATTCCTTATAAAAAATAAGTTTTTCGCATGCACTTTCAAATGGCGTTAAGGCTTTATCAAGATTTTCTTGGTGTACATATCACAGACTTCAGTTAATTGGTATATAAAATATGAGGCATTCATGAAAGTTAGAGAAGTGTAACCATTCCAAGTGTTTCTAAACTCGAATGGTTTAAAAACTTACACCAAGTCATAAAATTTCATTGTAAGATTCCAAATTGTTTGACAATTTTCAGTTTAATGAATTCTACCAATTACGCAGTGAATTTATTTTAATGAATGATAATCATAGATCTTGAGAGAATTCGCTTTGTGGATAAATGCTGTTTAACATGCGCGTATTCACACGAATTTGATGGCCCTATAAATAAAATAATTTAATTATACAGAATACAAAAATGCTTCGCTATCAAAAATCATTCCTTTATCCTTCATAACGTTACAATAATTACAAATATTTTTTCTTTCGGCAATAGCTCATTACAAAGTGCCACTGTTTGTAGTAAACAGAAGTTTATGATTTTAACAATTTAAAGAACAGATACAAGCAGCTGTTCTTTATTTAGTTTTATTATTATTATATATATACAAAAATTGCACTTTTAATGTAGAATAAAGTCAGGTTGCTCAAATAGATAGTCTTTAGAAGGAAATTGACATATTACATTTATAAAAAAATTTATTTAAAAAAATTGTCAAATTCAGTGTATTAATACATCCTTCGTATTGACATAAAAATTAATGAAATGGTAGAATACTTTTTAATTCAAACATTTTTTTAGAAGTTCAATTATAATGACACTTCTCATTACTGTGAAAAATCTTTTAGAAGATACAAAATTTCTAAATATATTAAAATAAATAAGGTATAAATTCAGATTTGTTAACATTTGTTGTTACTCTTTCTTAAATATACGTTTGAAAGTTACATTAAAGAATGTAGTCAATTATGACTCCAAAATTTTTTCCCAGTGAAAAAACTGACTGCCATCACACACAGATCTAGAAGCAAGCAACATATTTTAAACTTTCACACTTAAATATTGTGAAAGTGTCAGTGAATTAAAAAAATGAAGATTGAAGATATTACTAATTTCATAACAATTCATAAATAAAAGAATATTGATAAATGCAATTTTAATTATGTTTTTAAACTAAATATAGAAATGTTAGTTCTCAATTGCTATAATAAATTCACTATTTTCTAGCTATGGCAAGGAAATTTAATCTTTTTTTTAGCTATTTTTCTAATTCTTACTAAACATCAAAAATTAATTTATAACGTATATCTTAGGGTACTTTGAAAATTTTGGAAAACTTAGGACATTTTGAAGTTAGTCAATTTTTTACGAATTAAATTTCCAACCTCTAAACACAAAACTTTTTTCTTAATATAGAATTCAAGAACATCACAAACAGTATAACAAAACAATTTATAGTAAAATGATTATAATTTAAAGAATTTCTGTATTTATCTTTTTTTTTTCAATATTTTCGTTTTTCCCCCATTTTTTTCTTCTTTCCTTTCTTTTCATTTATTTATTTTATTCTTTTTTCATTTATTTATTTATTTATTTTATTCTTTTTTTCATCTATTTATTTTTTTCTTTTTTCTTTTTTTTCATTCATTTATTTATTTTTTCTTTTTCATTCATTTCTTTTTCTTTTTAATTTTTTTCAATTAACAAACAAAATACAGAATTTTACAATATGAAAACTCTTCCGCAACATATTTAACAAAGAATATAATATAAATTACATACAAACACAGTTAATATATTTTTGTTTAATTTTAAATACAAAATGGAAGTGACATATCAATCAATTTGATCTGAAATTTGGTTCAAGTGCACATTTTGTAATTTCATTTTAAATACTTTATAGAGTATATTTTCAACGAAAAACAAATTAAAAAGGCTTTCAAATAAATAAATTATATAGAAATATATATATTTTTTTAAAAGAAAGGTTCAACATGTTTTCTTGAGTTTGCCCAGAAATTAAACCTGGAGTAATTACTTTCCAGGCAACTCAATATATGCAGTAATTCTCAAAGCAATCAAATTCAAATTTTACACAATATTTATCTTCATTTTCAATATAAAATTGCATTTATAAACAGAGACTCCAAAATACGACCGATTTTTTTGCAAAGTTATTGTAAAAGCTTTTATTTTTTACTTTTTAAATTAAAGCGAGTAATTTTTTTAAACTTCTATAGCGTTATTTTATGAGACTTTCACTAAACATTTAGTATTTTTATCGTTTAAAAGCCAACAAAATCAATATTATCATTTGAAAACTCGCGCAAAAAACTTAAAATAGTTAAAATATTCCGATTTCTTTTACAAGCATAATTTTTTTTTGCACCAATGCATAATATTTTTCAGCAAAACAATGTTCAATAAACAATGAATAAATTGTAGGTTTCCAACAAGGGGGGAGGGGTTCCCTTTCAAGACAACTAATTTTAGAATTTCTTCTAGATCAATAATTTATAATTGTAACATACAATAATCTCCTTTTTATTCAGCATAAAATTTTTGAAAGCGGCACCACTATAGAAGCGCTTTACAATAAGTCATTGGGCCTTCGCAGTTCAAATATTTCATATTAAACATTTCTTTTCTTCTGATGACATTTCAGACTTTAATGTCTGTAAATAAGTTCAGAACAAATGACTCAAAGTCAGTTGATGCATTTAAGGATCTGCTGAATATGTATGGAATGAAGAGGTCTCTGCATAAAAAGTTGATGCAAGTTCGCTCGTATTTGTAGCTAGATGATGTGAGACTCGATGACTCATCTCCGTGGCCTTGACCGTTTCCATCCCCAATTTTGCTAATGTTTAGTTTCTCGTTCTCGAAATGAAGCAATGTGGAATGCTTCTTCGAGCATTTTTGACACCTGAAAGTAGACGTATAATTTCTTACTGCATGAGATTTTAAACAGTTGAAACAAAGATAATGTTTTTTCACAAATTCACATCTATCTTTTACGGAAAGATTTAGAAATTCAGGACATATAAAGTCCATGAAAATCTTGACTCTGGCATTTTACGCATTTAAATTTAAAGTTTTTAGCATTAGATGTAGAAAGCATAGTCATAACTTTATTTTGAAAGTTATGACTCTTTTTTATTTCTTTTTCTTTTATTTTACTGTTTTGAAGGGTTCTCGCTTGGTTTTGCAAAAACGAAAGCAGTTGATTTAAAGTACCAAATTCTTCGGAATTAGTCAGTTCTTTTTCCCACCAATAACGAGTTAATTTATCCAACTTTTCGACAATTAAAAACACGATAATGGTTTCTGATAAATTCTCAACTTTATAATTTAGAACTTCTAGAGATCGAACATATTCATTTGTTACATCGATTAAATTTAGGATGGAACTCGATGATTCATTAATACTAGGGTGATGTAGAAGTTTTTTGATAATGGAATTTAATAGTTATCTTTTATTCGAATGTCTATCTTCTAGAAGTTTCCAGGCAATATTAAAATTAGCATCAGAAATAGAAATGGAATTGATTACTCTTAAAGCCTCATCTCTGCAACTCGCTTTTAGATACTGTAACTTCATAGAATTAGAGATTGCTTTGTTTTGAATTACGCTTGCAGTAAACATGTCTTCAAACATTATCCAGTTTTCGATTTTACCGTTGAAATTCGGGATAGAAAGTGTCGGCAATTTCACTTCTGATAGAACGTGATCAACGTCTGAAGAATGTTCAGGATCAGATTTCTTATTTATTTGCCGGTTAACTTTTAATCTTAATTCGTCTATAGAATCGTCTATAATATTTTTCTCTTTGATGAATTCCTCTAATTCATCTGGTTAGCACATTAAGAAAATAGAGTCAAATAACAGTTTAAAGTCATTGTGCAATTCACTGATTTTAGAGTTATATAATAACACAGTTGCTGAATCTACATCATCAATTATTGACGATGCCACTTTATTTTCAAGCCTTGTCAATGCAGTTTTCAAAACTTTCTTTTTGGTTTTTAAAGGATCCATTTTAAATGAATTTTTTAACTCTTAAACTCAAATTTGAATAACTATTGGAAATATGCGCTCACCTGCAGCTACGACGGACCATCTGGACTTTATCACAAGAGTAACTGGCTCAGATTTTGGATTAATACTCAAAGGAAAGAATGATACTCGCATCTTCCAATTGTTCACACTTTTATTCACGGCTACTCGTACACTACTGAGCTATGCTTGCTTGCGGTGGGGCAACATACTACGTGCGCGCCACCTATTGGTTGCATATTTTACAACTTCTTAACACTTAGTATTATATTTATTAGTATACTTAGTATAGTAATGAAAATAGATAGCACACTTGAGCTTTTTATTGTAAACACTTCAAGCAGAATGTTGATGTGAAACTGGTGAAAGCAAGCACCACTCACTCTTTGTTTGCAGCAGAAAGGAATTATTTGCGCCCACTTTGTTACCCTTATTTAAATTCGTATTATGAGTGTTCATCGTCCCTGTTTTGTTATATATGTGGGTGTTTGAAAATAAATGAGACCTCTCCCCCCCAATTTTTCACTCGATTATACCAAACACCTCCTGCTACACTAAATATATTTATAGTATTTAGCTTTTATAAATTATCTCACTACTACTAAAGAAATGAGTAATGGAGAAACAGCAAAATAAGACAGATTTAAACAAAACTAAATAAAATTTCAAATAGTAAATTAATGTATATTAGTATATAGGGAAGTATAATTTTTCAACTTGGGGGAAAATACAGGAAAAATCTTGATGAAATGTAGAGATTAGATGGTTTCCTATTTTCTTTTGTGAGTAAACTTCCATAAAGCCTAATTTTTTAGATAAGGTTTAGAAAACCAGAACATTAATATGAATGAAATTAGCCATACATTAGAATTAACTTTTAAAACTACCTTATGCATAAATCTAGGAAATAAAACTTTGAAACGCCATTTGAAATTGCAGTTTTTAATTTAAAATCATAATTACTTTGTCTTTCTTTA